>JAHKKF010520289.1:0-20914 GCA_019740295.1 Labeo calbasu | reverse complement strand
TCACTGTTAAGGTTTGACTTTCTCTAAAAGGACTATTTAGGACTATTTCTCTAAAAGGACTACTTAGATCTTTACATCTCAGCATTTGGTCACACATTATTTTAAGGTCTAGTTCTTGCTATTAACAAACCATTGACTACAGCCTTTGCCACAATAAACTCCTAATTTGCCGCTTATTAATAGTAAGGTAGTTGTTAAGTTCAGGTATTAGGTAGGATTAGGGATGTAGCATATGGTCATGCAGAATATGTGCTTTATAAGTACTAATAAACAGCCAATATATTAATGATAGGCATGCCTAATAATAGGCATGCTAATAAGTATCTAGTTAATAGTGAGAGTTGATCCCTATACTAAAGTGTTAACCCAACATTTTTATACTGATGACATTTTTAACAAAAATATGAGCTGCATATTTTTGCTTTTAGACCCTCTTGAATGTCCTGCCCCATTATAAGTGCATTGCTGAAAACATGTCCTTCAGTTTGTAAGACAAGCAAAAATCAAGTCAAAATGATTGTCTTTGGTAATCACCAGCATGCCACTGATGCTGCCCAAGGAGCTTAACTCGTTTGAAACCCTTTATTATAAAAATGGACATTTCTTTCTCTCTCTTTCTCTTAGTTTAACTGTATTCCCAGCATGTTTTCCGCACTGTCCTTTAATGTTTTAAGTTTGAGGCAGTTGTAAGACGATTCATAGGGAGAGAGTCGTATTAAATAAAAAAGAGTGATAAAATTGCTGGCGCCCTCATACATTTCAAAGCTAATGTGACTAGCAATGCACTAGCAGCACCTGCACACAGACTTGCTGTGGTAATTTGATTGATTTGTTGTGACAGCAGCCAAATAATTGAGAGTGAGAGGTGGTGTGAGCGTGTGTGTGTGTGTTTTAGGGGGGTTACACCACATGTTCTCCAGGAAGAGACAAAGATTCTCATCTGCCGCTCGCTTTGGATATTGTTCAGTTTTCTTTTCTTTCCCACTGAGTGTGATGCCAGGTGACTGCGTATGACAGTGGCTTAGCCACAAAAATAACACAAATCGTAATGTACACATACGCACGCAGTGAGGTTGGCCCACACATATCCAGGCACTCAAACAGAAAGCACCTCACGTCACAAACGTTAGACATCATTGCACAAAGTACAAATACATTTTACCACATCACACTCAAATGAAGCATGTGCACACAAGAAATGTTAGCGTGTTATAGCGTGTGTTTTTGCAGGTTGTTTTTTCTGTCAGAAACACTTAAAATCATGAACATAACACCATGCCGTTTAGCAGTTAATTTAAACATTCTCATAGGAAAAAAATACCAGTTTTCACAAAAATGCTAAGCAGCACTTCAGTTTTCAACACTGACAATAAGAAGAAACATTTCTTAAGCACCAAATGGGCATATTAAAATAATTCTTGAGGAATCATACGACACTGAAGAATGAATTGCATCACAGAAATAAATTACAATGTAGATTATATTTAAAATATTAAAAATAGGGCAAACGATTAATCGCGATTAATCACATACAAAATAAAAGTTTGAGTTTGCCCAATATATGTGTGTGTACTGTGTAATTATTATGTATGTATACACAATACAATACAAATACATGCATGTATATATTTAAGAAATATGTACAAGTATATGTACTTATTATAATTTATATTATATATAAATACAATTTTTTTTATACATAAATAACATATTTCTCTTAAATACATACATTAATTTGTGTGTATATATATATTTATATATATAATAATTACACACAGTACACACACATATATTAGGCAAGCTCAAACTTTTATTTTGTATGCGATTAATTGTGATTAATCGCATACAAACTAAACTATGAAAATCATGAAAAGTCATATTAGTGACTGTATTTTTGTTTGAGTGAATTGAGAGGGTTATCCTAAAAGAAACATGGACTGCATTCTTTTAATATTTATATTAATGGATATTTACATGCATAATAGTACAATGATTATTCCAAACTGTGCTCTTTCATCTTGTAGATGTACTTAAATGCCAAATAATGTCTGTTCACGTTTATCCATTAAAAACTGGTGATTTCATTGAGATTTTCTTTAATTTTATTCAGCTGATTTTTTACAGTTATCAGCATTTTGTTGTCCATCACACCAAATACAACTATTAACTTTAGTCCTGCTAAACAAAATAAGACCTAACTGCGTCAATTGTGCGTGTGAAACGTTTAAGGGCAGAGAGTGTCCTTCGGGTGTCAAGTAAAATCGAGCCGTTAATGTTTGACATATTGGTGGCGTTTGTCATCTTGAAATGGCTTCACCAGCTGCCTGTCCTGCCACATACTGTTCTGTCCTGCATGACTGGTGGCATTGTCACTCTGTTTAAACTGTGAAAAGATGAAAAATCCCCGTCCTCAGAGAAAGAGAGAGAGGAAGAGAAATGGAGGGGGGTGTGAAGGAAGATTGGAAAAGACAATAATAATGGTAATCGGATATGGCTTTGTCCGTTTCGATCGAGGAGGCCACATTGCTTCGGCCCTCCTGTGGTAAAACCGAAAGAGACACACAAGCCGAGAGCCGAGATGCAGAGCGGCCCACATATACAGTATGCCTCTGTGATTCTGCTGGGATTTAGCCTCCCTCCACTCATCCATGTTCGATACATATTTTATGGTAATTGCATCAGTCTACAAATAATTGGGAAGTGCCAGTAATGTTTTTTAAAGGAGTGAACTGGCAGTTTTCTCTCCCGATGAAGAACTGGTGCAGGGAGGCCTGAAATAACTTAAGCCTCTCAAACTGGCATTAAATTAAACCTATCGTTTAGAGCGTGTTCACCGCGCCTCCTCCTAACCCCCCCCCCAAACCGCTGAGACTACAGCTCTCTGGAGGTAGAACATCTGAAGCAAAGCCACATGTTTGTGCTGGCAGAGTCCAGCCCTGCGCCCATGCTCACTCAGATATGTAATGAAAGAGTAGGAGGCTGTTGGAGTAAGGGATATACATACATCCTGCAAACTGCTCAGGACACAGACATAGACATGGGATTAAAAAAAGCTATAAAAGTAATGATGGAAGGAGGTGGAGGGGGAAGGAAAAACATAAGACGTTTGGGAAATATTGGAATGAGAAATTGTCTGAAAAAAGTTATTGTGAGTGTCTCGTAATCCAAAGAAGTCATCAAAACTAGATTTATAGATTTGGATTTAGATGTTTTTCTATGCGAAAGTCGCTGCCGTGATGCTAATGTGTTGTGGACGGTTGCCAGAATGGTTGATAATGTGTTCTGAGTGGTGTTTAGTGTGCTGCTACGCAGCTTCTGGGTGTTTCTTCAACTTTAAGCACTTTAATGTTTCGACAGTTTTCTTTTGTTCTTTTTGATAAATGAAATTCACATTAACTGTCTTGGAAACATTTTATCATGTCTTTATCATTTGTATTTGCTACTGTATAAATTGATTCGAATTGGTTGATTCAACGCTGAAATGTGAAAAAGCATCATTACATGTATGGTCATCTAAACAAGGATTGAAATAGTCAAAAACATTTAAATACTAATTTGAATTACTTCTATATAATTTTTAAAAATTACGGTTGTCCCCCAAAAAAACACAATTTGTTGAATCAGCTTAAAATATTTTGTTACCCTGCTGTCAGTCAACTCAAATAAGTTTAGTCAACTTGAAATGTTAAGTGACAACTTAGATATTTGTGTTTGTTAAACTTAAAAGTAACCCAGTTGCCTTAAAATTTTAAGTTAAATCAACTTAAATATGTAAGTTTAAAGTTGAAAAAATTTGAAGTTGAATAAATTTTTTTTGAGTTGACAGAACTTAAAATTTTAAGGCAGCCGGGTAACAAATTATTTTAAGTTGACTCAACAAATTGTTTTTTACAGTGTAGTTGAATCACTTCCACAGTAAAAAACAAACAAACAAACAAACAAACAAAATGTAAAAATAAAATCAGCTTACTTGTATACCAAGAAGACGGAAGTGTCGATGAAGAGCTAGAGATGAAATAGGAGATGTTAATCAAGCCAAACATCATTTTTTAACAGAATACTTTTATTGTTTGTCATTTTGTTAAATTGCGCCAAATTTAAAGGGATAGCTCATCCAAACCAATAAGTCAATATTTTTAATGAAATCCGAGAGCTTTCTGACCCTGTGTATTGATAAACGTTGATAAAATAGTCCATATGACATCAGTGGTTCAAACGTAATTTTATTAAGCTACATGAATACTTTTTGTGCTTAAAGAAAACAAAAATAAGGACTTTATTCAACCATTTCTTCTCTTCTGTGTCAGTCTTTGACACATGTTGACACTACGTCACACAGATTATTTTATCAATGTCTTTATTGCTGTCCTTTTCATGGGCATTGAACAGTAGAATCGTTGTTGTCTATGGAGGGTCAGAAAACTCTTAGATTTCATCAGAAATATCTTAATTTTGTGTTCCAAAGATGGACGAACGACATGAGGGTGAGTAATTAATGACAGAATTTTCATTTTTGGATGAACTATCCCTTGAATTTGTATATTTATTTTAATTTGTATTTATAGTTGTATTTATTTGAAGAGTTTACCATTTTATTCCAAAAATCTATACATTTCAACCTCAGAATATAAATTTTCTATAAAATTTTAACACAGAATACATTTAAATTAATCATTTGAAATTTGGCAGAAATTACGCTGTGGTGGAAATGTTCACAACTTTCAGAAAAAAAAAAGACTGAATTACAAAAAAATAAGGAATTCTCCTTTGATGTACTGTTACATTGTTAGACAGATTTTATGTTTTAAATTAAACTGAATTAAAATGCTAAAAAGTGTAATTAAAGTGTAAACTGCAATCATATTTATTTTTTAGATTTTATATTTCCCCTCAACAGCTATTGAAGAACATGCAGTTGAAACTTCTGTAATAACACATTTAAATGTGGTAGTTACAGCAAAAATACCATGAAGAAATATTTTAGCCTGTACCCCTGTAGGTAACGCTGAGTTAGAAAAGTAATGGCAGATCTCTCCTCAACGATTTATGCGCTGAAGTCTAATACTTAGGGCTAGTGATGTGATAAAATAGATAGGCCGGGTTCTGAAGCCCTTGTTTAACTGCTTAAAACCAAGCCTAGTCATTCACCACAGAGGTACCATATTCCTGTTGTAATTTTCAGTACCTTGTCCCCTATCTTATTAAAATCCTTACATAGACTTCTGAGACACATTTCATAGGCTTTCTGTTGTCAAGCTGTGGAAATGGAAATTGATTAGTGATTTACATGGTCAGTGAGGGGAGCATGAACTGACGAAACATTGTAAATGAAATATTAGAGTCAGAGCAAGCAGAAGGCGAAAGAGAGATGGTAATCTGTGGGGACTGTTATTCCTGTCTGGAAGAACCGGGTAGCGTTTTTACATTTATCTGGGTTCTGCATGACTCGTAATGCTAATGGTAATTTCATGGGAGTGAAACGGAATGAAAATGGGGTTATCACACTCCACTGACAATGTGCGATTGTGCTCTGTCACAGGACCTCGTAAACCATATTTCATTCTTTTGTGAGTGTGTTTGTGTGTGTGAAGTGCATGTGTGTGTAATATGACTTATTGCTGAAACTCCCCAGCAATTTACTGTAAGAACTCAAGGTTTTGGCTGAAACAGTTAGACTGAGAGCGAGAACAAAACATGTTTGCGTGGCGATAGAGAGCTTGTTGTGACCTATACGCCTTCTTGTGTGAGTAAATGGTAGTTTATGTAAAAATATGATAAATAGGCATCTTAATGGATGGAAAAAAAAAGAAAGAATGTTTGGGCCTTTGAGTGGCACACATCGTTTTTATTTAATTTGAACTGAAAAATCACAGTGCATTTCACCCTCTGCGGAAAGCCAAGTTTGGCATTATTACAGCACCCCGGGAAGTTTTAAAGAAAGTCTAAAAACGCGTAGGCGTTCAAATGAATTTTGCTCTGGCCACTTATGACTTAAAAGAAGAAACATTTTGTCGATAAAGTACAGTGAAATCTCCAAATGAAAACAAGTGTATTGAATGTCCAAAACGATCAATAGCAACCTTGCAGCTTATCATTGCTGACTTACAACGGAATCAATAAAAAAGCTACACAAATCTGGCTTCGTCATTACGACTGCGCCGTTCAATCAATATCTAAAGAATCAGCCTATCAATACACATCACAGAGCGTTTTAATACAAGTGCTATAACTTTCTTTTCCTCTTTCGCTTAAGCCGCTGCGGGTATATTAACAATTCAATCCATATAAACCCCGCAAACGTATTTTAATAAGGATCACTATTCAAGCCGATAGTGAGTGACACATGATAAGCGTTTCATTTGTCATTTCATATCAGATGAAAAGCCTAAATATGAGAGGGACCAGAATTTGACCCTTCGGTCGGGTGAAGGTCTATATCTCAGATAACGCCGCTCGCCCTCATCTCTCGGAAACACAAGATGCTGTGGTGATTTCTGACACGGCAGATGGTGCTGAAACCAAGCCTTTTTGGAAGCGGCAGACAGGCTAAAAGCTATCTGCGGTTTCTAATTGCCATCTCAGGGCCTAATTACCTTAATTAATAGATGTGCTTTCTGGGGAAGGGCTTCAGATTCAAGGGTCTTCTGAAAGTGTTAAGGGGCCCTAAAAGGCCCCAGAGGAAGGCAGGCTGCCGTGTAATGGTCCCTGAGGGCTCCTTGCTGAAAACACAGCAGGCGCATCAGGGTTGGATCATGTAGCTGGTAAGTAGACCACAGATGCGAGAGAAGAGGAGATATCGTCACATTAAACTTCTACATCTTTCACAAACAGGGCCGAGTGTTGGACACTGCTGGAAGAGGAGAGGAGGGGGCTGAGGGCAAAGAGATGCACTCAGTGTGTCATTTTGCCCTCAAACATGCAACTTTTCACCCTTTTCTCATTTAATTTTTTTTCTTACCCATTGCTTTCTCATGTCTTTTTTATTTCTGTTGTTCACTGTCATTCTGCCATATTTAATTTTCTTCTGTATCCTCTGTATTTTTTATCTTAAAGAGGTTCTGCAGCATTCAAAATTGTAACACTGTGTATTTTATTTTATTATTACTGAATTTCTATATAAATATAGAATTTTTGAATTTCCAGGCATGGAAATGTCAGGAAATTTAATAATGCTCTAAAAATTCACGTACATTACTAAAACTCTAAAAGCAAATGGACATTTCTTTAATCAATATTGATTAGTAGTAGCAGTATTTAGTTTCTAAAATGGTAATTTGACTAGAAATTGCAATTTGTGAGTCCAATCTCTATTGAAAATTAATTATAGTTTAATTGTAATTATTGCAATCATTGTAAATTGTAAATATTGTAATAATTACAATTTTAATAACTCATAGACTTTTTTTGTATAATAAATGTATATAGTTTGTCAGTCCAATATTTATATATAATAAAAACAACAACAACAACAACAGCAAAATCTATTGGGATTGTGAGCCTGAGATTTATACAGCATCTGAAAGCTGAATAAATAACCTTTCCATAGATGTATGGTTTGTTTGGACAATATTTGGCCAAGATACAACTATTTGAAAATCTGAAATCTGAGAGTGCAAAACATATTGAGAAAATCACTTTTTAAGTTGTCCAAATGAAGTTCTTAACACTACATGCTACTAATCAAAAATTAAGTTTTGATATATATACGGTAGGAAATGTACAAAATATGTTCATGCAACATGATCTTTACTTAATATCCTAAAGAAAAATTGATCCTTGTGACCCATACAATGTATTTTTTGTCTATTGCAGATACACATATAATGTAGATAGAGACTGCACCATGGTACCACTACAGTACTTGTTTTTGTAAGGGTGTAATGTAAATGTTTAATAGTACCTTCTTCTGCTTTATCCTCTGTTAGAAAGACTCCATTTAAATGGAAAAATGTTCATTTAAAAATGACTAACTAGATTTTCTATTCAAAGTTCTTATTTGACCTATTTAATATTATGATAATGTGCTCTTTTTATTATATTCACACAGGAAATAATGACCTTCACTGACAGAAAGTCCAACATGTCTGCGTCCACATAATGTGTTCACGGCCTGTGTGCATTACAGTATTTCATCATGATAAATCTCCTCTCTATGAGCCCTACGTGCGATATTAGCCATGGCAAGTTCTATTTGCTTTCCCGGCCTGGGCAGTTAATGTTAAAAAAATGGAAAAAGAAACAACGTCCATCAGCTAATAGGAAATCCGTTGTGCTTCCACACATCTCAGACCATATTTCTTTCCTCTCATTCTCTCCTTGTTAGTCTCTCCCTCCATCTTTTTTTTCCTCCACGATTTCCACCCCCTCCTTCTTCCTCCTTCTCCTCCTCCTACCCATCACGGCCGTTGTCGGTGTCCTGCACGAGCGAGAGACGCGCGCGTGTACGTCCGGGCCGCATACATTTGCTCTGATGATGTATTGTCCTGCTGAGGAGTTTCATTTACTGTGGCTGGCCTCTGCTGAACCTGTTGCTAGTCACTGAGCACGATAAGCGCATAAGTAGCACGCCACTTCATTCATCATGTATCGCTCAGACCACTCAAATACCTCATAGGCCATGCAGGAGAGAAACTACTAAACCGGCAGAAAGGATCACAGTGCTTTTCACAAAAAGCTGAGGTCGTATTAAACACCATATGCTTGATTTTTTTTCTCCCCAAAGAATTGTGCAAGGAAGTCTGCTGCTTAAAATGTTGCAAAACTGTTTGCGAGCTTATAAAATGGTTCAGTGTGTGTCAGGGACAACCAAAAAAAATGTGTTGAACAACGTACACAAATTTATACGTATTTGATATTTCGGGATAATTCGCGTTTCGAATCAGCGGGTGACTTTTCTACTTGCGTCTTCTAGCCGTATTGGGTTTTATTAAAGTGCATTAGGAATCACAAGCGGTGTCATGTCACTTAGAGCTCTACGTTTCAACAGACCGGCTGCCCGCGGGCATGACGCTCCTCTCCCCTTCGTTCGGTAGCACGCAATAGTGCTTACATGCTCCGCGAGACGAGCAAAAGGAATAATTAAAGAGGTGAAAGATAGTGGGATAAGGATTTAGGGCAAATCCTATTGTTTAAAGCCGTTTCATTCCATTGAAACATCTTTTTCTTTTACACACTTTCTCGGAGCCCTGGTTTACACCCCGAATTGGTTTTGCGGTTACATGCGTACACATTCCGTCTTGTGTTTTCAAAGGCCAAAGCAAAGCACAGTGCAGGCAGCGAACAACAAAGACCTTATGATGTACGCGCATTGTCTTTAAATCACTTCATTTCGACGGCGCTGCCTGCGCAGCCTTGCGCTTATCAACTTCAGGAATGCAGCTGCGGGCGGAACAACAATGATATAAAAAAATGCATTTTTAATAGCAGGCGGAACGGGAGTGTAATCCTCAAATCTGCCTTTTTTAAAAACATTTCTTCGTTTCTAATACGGACGGAATTGCTATCGAAATGAGGCTGTAATATGATGTGGATGGGCCAATTCTGTGCCGTCGTCCACCTTTTCTCGCTTTAAAAGTGCCCCCTCATTCCCCCCCTCATGCTTTTACTGTCAGTCAAAGAGCACTCTTTCTCCCTGGCGCATCAGGGCCCGGCGGTATTGATTTTTCCACCCACTGAAACCACCTCGTGAGCATAAATTTTGCATTAGACACTAAGGGGAAAGCGGGCGGGGGGACAGGACCTCGGGAACTGGGCACATGGGACAGGGAAGGCAGACAGGTATTGGCGAAATAGACAGACAGAGATGGTGAGCACAGGTAATTTTAGTGTGCTAAAGTAGGTGGTGATGGCAAAAAAGAACTATAAAATATACTTAACTGAATGTAATGTTTTTGGACACTTCATTGCATGTTATTTGCAATTTATTTAAAATGTATTATAGTTTAAATTTATAGTAAATGTTATTAGTTACACTTTAGAGTGCTTTTTGGTTGGCTCTCAAAAGTACTTCAATATGTCTTTACATGTAATTTCATAATTACTTTTATTGTCTTTGAAATATGGTTAAAGGATAAAATAAAAAAGAACTGACTTGTCATTTATTGATGTATGTTTGTAATTACACATTTGTAATGAGGTAGCAATTAGTTCTTTTAATATATTAACTGTAACTGTAACTTTAAATATTTCAATGTAAATAGGTTTTATGTTTTTAAACAGTTTAAACTACTGAATTTCCACCCAAGACACTTTCTGAGGCTCGGTAAGAAGTTTTTATCATAAACCCTCTGCTTTTACACCTGGTTCTCCCTGGAAGACGGCCCAGAATTCCTTTAAATCCCCAGCAGAGCCCATAGCAGTAATACACTTTGATCAGACATGCATGTCAGACAGGGGGCTTTGTGGTCTGATCCCAACACGCTGTCCACTTCAGCGCTATAAACACTCAGGGCCTCTCAACTGCAGTCTAACCTCTTTGCCGTTTAGCATTGCCTGATCCCAGTCCAAATCACTGATAGGGAATCGTGTAATAATGTCTGAGCTCTACTGTAAGTGCTGGAGATAAAGTCTGCTGAAGATGGTACAGTTTTTCTTTTTTTTAATCCAGGGCTTTTCTTTGGGAAAGTAAAGTTATTAAGCATTAATTTGATTAAAAAATTCAGTAAAAACAGAAATATTTGGGTAACACTTTACAATAAGGATCATTAGTTAACATCAGTTAACTACATTGGTTAACATGAACTAAGAATGAACAGTTCTTCTGCAGTATTTATTCATCTAAGTTAATGTTAATTTCAGCATTCACTAATGATTAAAATCACAAGTTGTGTTTGTTAATATTAGTTAATGCGTTGTGAACTAACATGAACAAACAATGAACAGCTGTGTTTTTATTAACTAACAATAACAAAGATTAATAAATGCTGTTTAAGATGTATTGTACATTGTTTTTCCATGTTAGTTAATACATTAACTAATGTTATCTAATGACACCTTATTGTAAAGTGTTACCAATATTTGTATATTTTGTGTACTATATATCCAGAGCTGGGTAAATTATAATCCGTTATCGATTCCGAATTACGTGACAAAAATTATTTTGGTTTTATGAATTTATTAAATGATGACAAAAAAGTTTCTGTGAATTTGTGCATTTGATGTGTTTGAAAGACAAAAACCTTCCAAAGACATAGAAGTACAAAATTAATGTGTTCATCAGTAGTTGATACAATGTTGAAACACATCTTAAAAATCAAATGATTTTTGTAAATCAGTGGCCAAATGCTGTTTTCGCCACCTGATTTATGACTGATCTGTGTGAATGTCCACAAAAGTTTCTAAATTTTATATAAGCAGTAGACTATTTTAGAAATGAAAATGTAAAAGATGAAAATTAGGGAGAATCAGTAAATTATGAATAATATATTGCTGTTGTGTAAATAATATGTAATCATAATCCATAAAAAAGTAACTGTCTGATTACGAGTATTTAAACATTTAATATAATCTAATTACAAGTACTTAAATTTTTGGAATGTGGTTACGTAATCCAGATTACATGTAATCAGTTACTGTATATATCACAATATTTCTGTTTTTACTGTATTTTTTATCAAATAAATGCAGCCTTGGTGAGCATTAGAGACTTCATTAGAAACAACATTAGAGAAACAATCTTATCAACTCTAAATGTATAAAACATGGTGTATAAATATTTATGTAAAAAACTATGTACTGAGTCAAAAGTCCAATTACACAGATTCTCAGTTGTCAAAACCAGTTTTTTGCATGTTAGTTTCAAACATCTAGTTGAAAATCCAACTAAATAATATATTAACTTATATATATATTTGCCTTTTGTTATTGCCTTTTCATACTTGCATTTAACCTTTAAACAGAATCCCAGAATGCAATCTTTAATGTAAGCCTTCCATTTAAACAATCAACCTCATGAGAAGCATTATTTATTTCTGTATTTATTTGCTCTGTGTCGTACTATGTTTGACATTCCTGCATTCCTTTTTAGTTTCTTTATATTGTCATTAGGTGACCAGTTATAAAATTATTAGTCATTTCCTTAACCAGTTTCCCCCAACAAATGTTGCCATACACAAGAACACCATCAGACAATTCTTGTTCTGTCCCTGTCGCTTGTTTTTACACATCTTTCTTCCACCACAGTCGTTTCCCACAGAATTAATTAACTCAGCGTTACTCACTTTGCCCTTGCGATTGGCCTTTAATTCACTGCGCAGCCTGTGTGTGTCGGTGAGTGTCTGTGTGACTTCATTTCGCTGTCACTATTTTTTCTAAAGTGGCCCGCATCATTAAAATTTTGTAAAGTGTGCTATTTTTAGCATCAGTCACTTTGTCAGGTCTTTAACAGGATTAACATGTCAGTCATTAAGATGTATGCATGTACATAATAGATTTAGCATTTTAATTGTCAGTTAATCTGTCTGTCACACTCTATGATCAATATTTCCTATAATCTAACTGATTTTACACACAGATCAATCTCAGATGCACACACGTTGTTGTTGTGTGTCGGATGGACGCCCCCAGAGGAAGGGGTGTTGTATGGGACAGACAGACAGCGTACCGTATTAATGAGACAGGTGGATTCTCTGCTTTGCCCTGTACATTCTCTTTGATACTAGAAACAAAAATAGTGCTATCACCCTGTCGGTTCTTGATGACCTCTGCACTGACCTCTGACAATCAGGCACTCCATGCTTCACACACTCCCACACACACTTACGCGCATCAAACGCACGACAGGTGATTTTTAGACTGAGAGTTTGGTGCACACGCGTACACAGGGTCACGGAGGTGAGGGGAATGAGTTTCTGTTAAACAGAGGTGTCTCTGTGATCTGTTCTGGAGAATTCTGTTTGCTGCTACTTTGCCTGAGTTCAGGTCGGTCTCAAGAAGAAGGAAGAAAGAAAAAAGCTAGTAAATTGGAGAGGCTTCAGGTGCAGGGAGGCAAAACAGAGCATCCATACGTCAGGCAGGTCACAGGACCTGTCAGGACGGACCTCAGCTTCATTTGTGTGCTCATTGAGAAGGTTGTCAGGTATTATTTAATAACTATGAACTTTTGAGGGTCTGACAGGCTTATATGTCTTCCCTTTACTTTTGCTTATGGAATCAAAATAATTTAAATAGTCAGGTTATCTACCTGTCAATTTGTATTTTAATATGACATGTGATTTAAATGTATTATGACCTTTAAATAAAAAAGGAAAAAGAAAGCACACTGTATGTAGTGTGCGACAAATGTAGTTGCTTTGTCCAAAGGCAGTGCATTTATTATTTATTTTTATTATACTGATGTATGAGCCATGCTAACGCAGTGCTGGAGTATTTTGTAATTTAGTAATCTTGTGAAGAACATATATTAATAATATTAGTTAGTTAGTTTTTGATGTCTGCGGGTTGAAGCGACCACAATAATGTCAAATTTAGTCCCTGAAATGCGAATTTATCAGGGGAACCCTGACATAAAATGTGTATTTTATTACCCGGAATGTTATTTTTAATGGGAGACCACCCTCGAAACGCAATTGGGCTAGTTTTGAATAGCGATTGGGTGTTAAAACCAGGCAACCCTGACCTAATCCTACCCCTTATAGGAAGCTTTGTGCATTTTTAGATGTTCAAAACACCCACAAGGACAAGGATTGTGGATAAAGCCATCTTTGTGGGGACATTTTGTCCCCCTAACGTAGAGTTTACCAGGACTACACGCGCACACACACACACACAAAAGAAGTTACTGGGGGAAAAAATATAATGTTCACCACTTTTGTAATGCTTTTAAAAGAAGCCCAAGTCTGCATTTGTTTGATTCAAAATACAGTAAAAACAGTAATGTACAGTTAAACAGAAATACTTTACCTGTTTTACTGTACTGTAAAACTGCAAGATTAATGTTTTCTTTTTGAATATATTTTAAAATGGAATTCATTCCTGTGATGGCAAAGCTGATTTTTCTGCTGTCACACTGTAAAAAACAAACAGAAAAAACCCCACACAGTTTGTTGAGTCAACTTAAAATAATTTGTTAACCTGCTGTCTTAAAATTTTAAGTTCGGTCAATTTAAATAAGTTTAGTCAACTTGAAATGTTAAGTTGAACTAAGTGGCAACTTAGATATTTGAGTTGAATTAACAAAAAAATTGGTTTGTCAATCTTAAAAGCTGTGTAAGTTACCCAGCTGCCTCAAAATTGTAAGTTTAATCTACTTCAATTTTAAGGCAGCCGGGTAACAAATTATTATAATTATTATTATTATTATTATTAAGTTGACTCAACAAATTGTTTTTTACAGTGCATTTGATCAATGTCACATGATCATTTAAATCATTCTGATATGTTGATTTGCTGTACAGGAAACTATTTTTTAGTGTTGACAACAGTTGTGCTGCCTAATATTTTTGAGGATACATTTTTTCCCAGACTTTTTAGCCAAGTAGAAAGTTAAAAAGAATAGCATTTATTTGAAAGAGACATATGTTGTAACATTATAAATGTCTTTCGTTTGATCAATTGAAAGCATCCTTGCCGAATAAAAGTATTCATTTACTATTTTTGAAAATGTTCAACTTTTTTAGGTCTGATAAAACCTTTAAAGTATATATTTTCTATATCTCAATCCTCTATTATTCTACACTTTTAGTTGTGTAATAAATCATGGGTGACAAATGCCATTTTCATTATCTTGTTTTAGGTCTAAACGCATCTTAATGACCTGTGGCCCATAAAAGAACTGCTAGATTCAATACATTACTATTGTCGCCCAGAATCCTTGAATTTCCTTCATTCTATAGATCTTTTTCATTCTCTATCTACAATGGGAAGCCGGTGTACAGGTACATTTTCAGTGGAACTGATTAGAACAATGCTATTGTTGCTAGTATTACATGTGTTTTTCATTATGCAAGGAAGAAAACGAGTTTTTCGAGGTAGCAGTAAAGGTAGCAGTTAAAAGTGCTCTGGAGGTGACAGATGTACATGTTATCCAGGCTAGAAACCAAATTCACCCCATCATGTGTTATGTTGCTATTGTTCAGGTGGTTATAGAGAATGACTTTTATGTTATCATGCTAAAGCATCATCTGCTCTCCATGTCCTTGTGTTCTGTTCATATAAACACACGTGTGAAGAAAACGCAGCATTTCTGCTCTATACTTGTGCATGTATTGTGTTTCAATGCATTCAGACCTTTGCAGGTCTGTCATTGCTCTCGCACCTTAGGCTCAAGGTCTGCGTGGCAGAAGCGCGCACTGCCTCTTCTTTCACGCACATCGAGACCGGGTCTGTTTAAAGGAGAACGGAAGGTTAGAAATGTTTCGTAACGAGATGACAGAGTTTATAAAGCACTTGCTCTCAAGCACAGTTTTACCTGCAGTGCTGCCCATATAATAGGGCCACATGGGGCTTCTCTACAATCCTGTTCCCCTCTCTCTCTCCGTCTCTCTATTTGTTTTCCTTTTCTTTATATTCTTTTGTTGTTCTGTCTCTTTCTCCGGTCTCACGACTGCTGCGGGAGAAGACCCTCCCATCACCTTTGATCTTCCCCTTGGTTTCGATAATATTTTTGACAGGATTCAGGCTTTCTCTTTTCTTCGTCCTTTTTTTCTGTCCTCCTCCGATTCTTTTTCACTTATTTTCTACTTGTAGCAGCTCGCTCGGCTCCCTCTATAGTCGTGCGATGGAGCGCCACATATGTACGCCCTGTCAAGGCCTGCGAGACAACTTGCCCCAACATTTCAAGCGCGAATTGGACTCTTGGAATTTTCCCCGGCGCAGATGATATATATAATTCATGCTGGGGTGTGAGAGCGGTGTCAACGTGTCAGACGATTGAAGAAATGTAAAAGTGGGCTGTTTACTGGTCGAGAGACACACTCTTTTTTTCTTTTCTTCTTGGAGTAGGGGAGAGAGGGCTTGTGGTTCATCAAAACCTTGCCTGCCTGTCCGGTTGTGATGCACGGGTAGCCGCGCTAATCAAAGAAACGTCAGCACCAATGTATTTTCTTAGTTATCTTCTGGAAAAAATGTCCTGGTTTTAATTATTCATCTGCATCAATTAATTATGGACGCTTCTTGTCAAGTACGCTGTGCACAAACACATGCTTCACAATACATTACAAGTCTCGCTTTGTAGCTCAGCATCGATCCATTGTTTAGTTGTTTTGTGATTTATTTTTGGGATGCTTACACTTGGCAGCGATTTAAAAATTCCTGCAAATCAGAACAAATTACAATTTAAATTTCGAGGATTTTAAGCCTCTGTTTGTTAATTTGAGATTCGATGGAACAACTCATGGACATATTTATGAATTAATATCTTATTAATTAGAACAGGCAATTTTTTAATTATTGGAAATATACTAAACAATATCTTTAAAAAGACATTTGCTTAAAAGTAAAAGATATCTTCAGAGAATGTATTAAGATCATTTTTCTTACCACACTGGCGTGCATTTATTTATTTATTAGGCATAAATATACCAAATAGAAGGAAGATTTATTCTTAAAATATGAAAAAGGGGGCGGGGGTGGATAGCTACAAATGAAGATTTTTTTTTTTTTTTTTAAGAAATTGATACTTTTTGTTCAAAAAATGTTCAAAAATGACTTTAAAGACATTAATGATGTCACAAAAAAAGATTCTATTAAAAATGTTCATCACAGAATCCTAAAAAAACATATTTCATAAAGACAAATTAAATTTTCAGCTAATAGAAGAAAAAAGCTTTTAATAGAAATGTAAAATGTATTAAAATAGAAAGCATTATATGTTTAATTGTAAATAAAAGCAGCTTTTGTGAACATAAGACTCTTCTTTAAAAACAAAAATAAATAAAATAGTGTACATATTTTGCCATTTACTGTAGGTAGCTATATATTCAAATATTTATTTTTGAGATGCTTACACTTGCCAGTGATTAAAAAAATTCTGCAAATCAGAACAAATTACAATTAAAAGACACTAAATGCTGTGCTTTTCCCATTCAGGCATTTTAAGCTGCTGTTTGTTAATTTGAGATTTAACAACCTCAAAGACCTCAGTTGGATATATTTATTATTTAATATCCTGTCAATTAGAACAGGAGTTTTTTAATTATCGAAAATAATTATATTCTTTAAAAGCTTTTTGCTTCAGAGAATAAGAAAGAAGATAATTTTTCTCAGCACACTGGCATTTATTTATTTATTTATTAGGTATAAATATACCAAATAGAACAATATTTACCATTTACTGTAAATAGTTACAAGTGAAGACACTCATTTTAAGAAGTTAATACTTTTTTCAGCAAGGACACATTAAAAATGACTGTAAAGACAGTTATAATGTCTCAAAAAGATTCTGTTAAATGTTATTCTTCAAATGTTCTCTTCATCACAGAATCCTGAAAAAAAAACATATTTCATCAAGAAAAACCATTTTTTCCAACTAATGAAAAGAAGAAAAATGTTCATTTTAATTGTAAATAAATGTAGCCTCTGTGAACATAAGAGTCTTCTTTTAAAAAATAAAAAAAGAAGAAAAAAAATACTGTAAATAGGATAATTTGAGTCACACCTTTTAGTAATACGGTTGTCAGTCTCAAACACTGTGTAGATTCAAGACCTAAATTGATTCAAATATTGAGATATTGCAGTGAGATATCATCTCAGTGCCACCAAAGGAGAACATCTTGGTGGCTTGGTGGATTTCTGTTATAACTCCAAAATAATCGTGCCCATAAAATGTGTGTGACATCTTGGCTTTAAGTGCAGTGTAGAAGAAGCATCTCTGTTTGATGACTTCGCAGTGAAGAGTTCATTATCAGAACGTTGAGCAGAGGTCAGGCATCTGTCTGCAAAGCGGTGCTCTGATTCCTACAGAGAAGGTTCAAACAGAAGGTCACATTGATTCATTTTGATGTGTTAGCAGTCTGTTTTTCAGGGTTTGCTTTCATAAGGTATGCTATATGGATAATTTAAGTGGACTTTTTTTGGTTTGTGAGTCATTCTTCAGTGAGTGCAGGAATGAGGCTGATTGTGACACAAACATGTGAATGGAAGAAGCTCCTGCAATAGTATAACCTTGTTCTGTCATGGACTCTGTAAGTGAAGTCCAGCTCAATGTATAGGCTTTACACAGAGTAAAACGGTTTCTCCAATCTCAGCAGAGCGTCTGGCGAGTCAGAAGGCTGTACGGCACGGTTTAGGCTCTATTGCTTTCTTACAAAAAAGAAGTCTACCATGACTTCATGGGAATTACAATGAATGCTTCTCTTCATGTACCACAAAAAATAACGGCTTTGACATATAGTATGCATTCAGAGATTCCAGTACAAATCAATAAATGTTCCTTGTATTCAGAGAAAAACAAGGCAAGAGAAAAAAATTCCTTCTTTAGTCATTTTTGTACTCACCTTCAATGTTTTCATAGTTCTGAAAATGAATTTTCTTTACACTGAAAAGAAAAAATATCTTTTTTGTTAGTATTTTTGTCTATTTTTTTCCAGTATAAAATATACTGTATATACACTACCATTGAAAAATTGGAGTCGGTAAGACTTTTTGAAAATCATGAAATTGATACTTTTATTCAGCAAGGACACATTAAATTGTTCAAAAATGTTTGTAAAGACGTTTATAATGTCACAAAAAGATTCTATTAAAAAATGATGTTCAAATGTTCTTTCATCAAGGAATCCTGGGGGAAAAAAAAAAACATATTTCATCAAGAAGCACAACATAAAAGCAACTAATAAAATGTGAAATATATTAAAATAGAAAGCAGTTATTTTTAATAGTAAATAACGACTCTTTTAAAAGAAAAAAAGTGTACATCTCTTTAAAACAAGATCATTTTACTTGCATGACATGACCAATTAGGTATTAAAACTTGTTTTTAGATATTATATCTTGAATTATATTGTTCTAACCCACTGTCAGATGTTTTTCTCTTTGTTCTTATAATAAAGAAATCTAACAAAATTAATTAAAAATCATTTAAAAGGGTTATGTTTAAAATAAGAAAAATAATGCTTATTTTCTTATTAATAAATACAGTTTAATAATGCAATTTTCAGCTGGCTTTGTGTCATCACGGATCTAAAATAAAGATTAATTACTGTAATTTTATCTGTAAAATTAATTATCTTGTTTCATTACCGCAAATGTCAGTTTTCCTGTTACAGGTTGTAGCTCCAAAGGCTTTTTAAAGGGGAGAGGCCCATTTAAGAAGTGCAGTGAATTACATTAAATGATGTCTAAGAGTCCTCAAGATGAGATGGAGGACGTTCTCTGACTTCAGAAGAGTGGAACATCTTTTTCAGAGGACGGTTCTTACCTCAGAAGCTTCTTGAAGTCTTCTGCTTGGGCTGTTCAATAATTACATTGCACCAGAAAAGATACTATGTAATGGCCAGCAATCAGTGATGGTTCTGCAATTACAGGCTAAGGAAAGCATTAAGTGGTACAAACACCACCATATTGTCCAGGCCAAGGGTTTGCTTGTATTTTTAATCATAATTTGTGTGATTAAATACATGATGCCTGTGTCTCGTTTTATTTGGCAAAGTTCATGAATGAAATCAACATCTTTCGTCCTCTTTTTCTCTTCACAGCTACCTCATCCCTAAACTCTCAGCTCCAGCATCTTCAACAGCTTCAACAGCTACAGCATCACCAGCAACAGCATCATCATCATCAACAACAGCAGCAGCAGCATCAACAACAACAGCAGAGAGAACGAGAGCAGCGTGAAAGAGAACAACAACGAGAACGCGAACGCGAACGTGAACGTGAGCAGCACCAACAGCTCTGCGGTCCAACGCATCTCCAGCCACCCAGCCATCATCAGCTCACTCCTCCGATTCAGTCACAAGTCTCTGGACCTTCTCCTGGCTCCGCCTCCACCTGTACCTCCTCCAATCATAGCTCAGCCCAGCCTCCCCAGTCTCCGCCCCCTCACAGGCAAAACCAATCACCAGCTCACAGCTTGCCATCACCTGTCACTCCTCCTCTGCCACTACAGGTAAGTTTTATAAAATAAAATGTATATATTTTTTTTACGGCGTGTTTATTTACACTAAGTTCAAATAGGCCGCCTTGTTGGCAGAGGCTATTTACACTAATTCCACCCACTGTCATGTGATTAGGGTAGTCAGCTCTACAAAAGACGGTTGTCAAATATAATTTCTAGTGGCGTAGATGTTAAAGTGTGTGCTGTAGTGTTTTTGACGTGATCGACCTGAGTTCGAGTCCGCCTTTTTTCGAACTTTTTTTCTCCCTTTCAAATCTCAGATCACATCGGAAAGGCATTTATCTTCAATAAAAATGAAGGAAATAATCAAAAAGTTGGAATAAAGTATTGGGTAGGGTTAGGGTAGGTGTAGGGAGGGCTTTATTGTCCCAGTAAGGTGGCATCCATTTAATAATTTGAGTTAAAATTATAATTTGTACTAAATAAGTTATTATTGCATACTGTTTTATAATGTACTACAATACTGAGGTGATAATTGCCACTATTTGCAATTAGTAGTATAAATAGCAGAAAATCGTGATATTTTAACATGGTGTAAATAGAATCCATAGCTATATGCACTTAGTGTAAGTAGCATCAATTGCTATTTTCACTTAGTGTAAATAACATCTATCACTAAGAAAATATGCTATTTTTACATGGTGTAAATTGCATCTAATTGCTATTTACACTTAGTGTAAATAGGATTAATTGCTATTTGCTCTTAGTGTAAGTAGCCTCTATCACTAAAGTATTGGGTGAATTTACTAAACACTTCCCCTTTAAAATAATAACCACATTTTGGCTTCTGCATTCCTTTTTTTAATTTTAATTTTAATTTTATTTGAAATCATTAAAGTAATGGGACAAATTAACTTTAAAAAA
>JAHKKF010520288.1:0-16769 GCA_019740295.1 Labeo calbasu | reverse complement strand
GATTTTTAGAAAAAAGGTCCACCATTAACCCCACCACAAACATAACTGTCAATGGGGTGTCAGCAGATCACACAAAAACTACTAATAAAACTACTAATAAAAATAAAAGTAATTACAAACTGCCATAAGATTGTGTGGCATGGTTTTGCGTAGTAGGTTTTGGAACAGTCTTTGTGCCGTGCTCCTCGTCTCTCTCTATACTGAAGAATGTAAATGAGCCAGTGGTTTTCACTGAGGTGAGTGTGGGTCAGCAAGATCAAGACCAGCTGGGTGCACACAGGAAAGATTTGTGCATGAACCTTAAGGGGCATCCTAGTGCAAGGTCATCTTGAGGTTATTAGCCTAATATAGGATAGAGTCACACCAACAGCGTGGGTTTTTACTAGGCCAAATGAGATCAGGGGACCCGGGGCCATCATCTGGCCCCACTGTTGTGATAGGCAGCATGTTTGTTTCCTCAGGAGCGTGGAGGCTTTTCTCTGGGGAGCTCCTATCTGAGTGTGACCGGGACTGGGGTCAGGCCCCGTGATAAGGGCATCTCTTTCCCTCCTCAGGGGTCAGAGGAAGTCTGGAGATGGAGATTGTCTACATTGGCCAGTCCTGCGCAGGTGCCTGTTCATGGTCACCCCAAATGTTCATCATTTGCTGTTTGCTTTTCGCCTTCAGCAATCGAAGTCTGCAATAGATAAGTCTGTTTGTCCTGTCCTAAGTTTAGACAATGAGCTTTGCGTAATATATTCTGGCAGCAGTCCAAATATAAAGAGTCAATGGCAAGATGTCCATTTTTTGTCTATCATCTATTAAATCATTCAGTTATACTGTAAAATGACCGGATACACGTTTTATGATGAATGTTTGTTCGGTGAATGAATTCAAAGAAAGTGTGTTATTAGATTTGTGCTTGTCAGACAAAGTCTGAGCAGTGAAATTGAAAATATTGAATAAACTCATTTAATAAGCTCATTCTGAAAGAGCTCATTCTTTATCATCATGACTTTGTCTCTTGCTTCTGCTCTTCTCTGGCTTTAATCAGTCAACTTCTTGGCTGATAGAAGACCGTTAATGAGTTTTGAGTATTAGACAAGTACGCTGACAAACTGATGTTTTCTGACAGGTTATAACACTTTGATCCAATTGGGTTGTTTTGCTGAGCTTGAAATCGAAAATGTCTAGACGGTGTAACTGACTGGAGACTGTGATATAGAAAAACATCTGAAGTTCTTGAGAAAAGTAGTAGTTTGAAATGATCTGTTTGATTATATAATTAAAAATTAACAGTGAATTAACTTTTTTATGTACAATTTTAATATTTCATCAACCTTTGCCTGTCCAAGCTTGTATAACCAACATACAGGAAAATATTTTTCCCTAAAAATGTCAAGTGGTATTACCAAGTGTTTATACCAATTGACATGTGCGGCGTTATTAAATTTTTATATAATACCAATATATAATTTTGACTTTTGTAGCATTTCTTGACTATATTATGCTAGTTCTGTAAATAAACTTTTATAGCTACACTTCAACTCTCATTTTGCCAATACTTGCTGTGCCTGAATTATTCATTGGTCCTATTTCAATATCCCTGCTATATTCTAAGATGTAGTCACCATAATGTTGCATTGTTGGGTTTTCTATAAAGGCATTCCCCAGCACAAATATTTTTGCTTTTCGGGAAGCTGCACTTTATTTTGGCACCCTTGTATTTTTTTACTTCAGTTATTTTCAGCAGCGAAAGCATAGGTGGTTTTGGTAGGGCAAACAGATGTACAAAGTGTCTGACAGGAAGTGTTTCCCCTCCCCACAGGACTTAATTAATAGAAAGTGTTGGTGCTGGTGAGGTGTTAGAGAGAAAGAGATAAACAGAGAAACGGCAAGCGATGGAGGGAAAGGCGAGGCGAGGTGAGGTGAGGAGAGGCACGGTACTGACAGACAGGAGAGTGAATTAGTGAGTAAGGTGAAAAATATGCAGAGTGATGAAGACGAAAGTGTGTGAATGAGAGGTGAGAGGACGACAGATGCAGGGAATGATGAGCTAAACTAGAAAAAAAAGAAGAGAGGAGATGATGAGACGGGTACTAGGGTGTGGTGGCTGACAAGACTGATCCTTTGTGTCAATTGGTGCAGAAGAAATCCTCTCAATAACGTCCAAAATGGCAGACCTAATTTGGGCGAATGATTGCAAGATGTATAGCTTCAGTGTGGTCAATGATTGATTTTAATACATGGCTTAATACATGCTTGATTAAAGCTGGAAAATGCTAACATTATTTCTAAATGCTCACAGCGTACACATGGTGTCAATTTAATACACTTTTGTTAACCCAACCACAGCTCAGCCACAATGAATGTGAAATGGGCTTGAAATCTGAAGTAAATAGAAAAGTAACTATGTGATGGGAATCATTCACCCAAAATGAGTCATTTACTCACGTCATTCCAAACCTTTATGCTGTTATTTTACGTGAAATACAAAAGCATGTTTGTTTTTTTTCTTCTTTTTCTTCTTTAATTAAATTGAATTCAAGAGCCACTGTGACTGGATCGTTGAGTTCAATTCACCGACAGTAATTTGTTCACATCAGTTCCAGATTTCAGCAACTGAAGCAAGTTTAAGTACTAAAATGAGTAATTTTTTAGATTTAGCTTCACTATCACTGTGATGCCAGTTTTCATTTGTGTTTCTCCTGCCAGTTATTAACAAATCACATTTATAAAGGTCATGAAGGTCGTGGAGTGTTGAACTCTGACCGCTGAATGAAATGATCAGTTTTAAACTGGAATGAATATGACAGTAGGGTTAAACACAGTAGTGCTGGTAATTCTTTGTGACAAGTGTCTTGACCCCAACTGACATATATTTAATGCTTGTCTGTTCTCATCCTTACTCTTAAATTTCAACCCCCTTCTTTGTTTTTTAAACATTTAAACCCTAATGGCTCTTTATCAGTGTAATTTTGATTACTACTGTATATTCTCTTTTTCCGACAATCTGACAATTGTAGATCAGCTGTCAGCTTTACTAAAAACAAGCCAAGGACGTGCAGTCATTATTTTACGAGGCCTGTCAAATTAATATTAATTTAGGAATATTAATTTAATTTAGTTAATTAACTGAAATGATTTTAAAAAAATCATTCTATAATAAGGAAATCCACACAAGCTGTAACAACACAGAGGAACAATATGACTAAAATCACTTTCAGAAAGTAATTTTACTATCAGTTGAAATGTTAGTAACACTTTTCAAAAAGGTCATATTAGTTAAAAGAGAAGTCCACTTCCAGAACAACAATTTACAAATAATTTACTTATCCCCTTGTCATCCACGATGTTCATGTCTTTCTTTCTTCAGTCGTAAAGAAATTATGTTTTTTGAGGAAAACATTTCAGCATTTTTTCCCATATAATGGAGTGCTGGTGCCCCGATTTTGAACTTCCAAAATGCAGTTTAAATGCGGCTTCAAACAATCCCAAATGTGGTTGTAAACTATCCCAGCCGAGGAAGAAGGATCTTATCCAGCGAAACGATTGGTTATTTTCATAAAAAAAAATAATACAATTTAAATACTTTTTATTCTCAAACGCTCGTCTTGCCTTGCAGTCCTTCAACTCTGTGTATTCTGGCTCAAGACCATTAGGGTATGTCGAAAAACTCGTATTTTCTCTGTCAACTTCAAAAATCATTTCAAAATCATCCTACATCGCTGCAAAAGTACCGACCCAGTCTTTGCAAAGTGAACATGCAAAGAAGATCAAACACTCTTAACAAAAAAGGTAGAACAGCGATATAGGACAAATTACATTGTAATTTTCTCAGAATATACATTTAATATTAGAGTCATTTGTCAATGATTTTGAAACGATTCATTCAAACCAAGTTTGGAGCAAACTCCGTCCTTCCATAAGCCCAGTCTGCTCTGATTGGTCAGCTGGCCAAGTCTGTTGTGATTGGTACAGAGAGAAGTACTTGAGCAAGTTAGTGAGTGCTACCATTAAAGCATGCACCTTTACGTAAAACTATATAGTGCTCCAATCTGTTCTTAAAATAATGACATAAAATACATTTTGTTTAACACTTATGCAAGCAAGTCGTGCCCACAACTAAAGTTTAGCTGCTGAACTGTAAACACTTAACAAAACAATAGCGGTGGATACGTTAGCCTAAGGCTAACGTGACAACTGATGAAACTGCCCAGTTTGTAAACTAAAATATGAAGAGTTCAGATGCAAAACCAGCTAAAAGCCATCTCGGTCAAAAATGAGATAATGATACTGAGTGAATGCTCCTGACACATAGTATAAGTCCATCAAATACTTTTACTTCAAACTCACTTAATTCCAGCCTCAGCCCAGTCAGAAGTACCAGTACTAACATAGAAACCTATACAAAGTAGCTAGAAAGAAATGATCATTTTAAAGAAATACGTCAAATGGATTTAGAGGCTTTTGCATCTGAACTCTTTATATGTCTACTGTAATTCTCTCTCTACCGGGTCTTTTACTTTCCACATTAATCCTGTGCGCTACACTACATTCTTTATTATTAAACAAAGTAATTACAACAATGACAGTCAACATTAATTGACACATGCTTAGGAAATATAACTATAAACGTAGCTATAGCACCTGGATAATTTTCATTCTTAGTTCATGTTAACTAATGTAGTTAACGTATGTTAACAAATGAAACATTATTGTAAAGTGTTTTTAAAATCCTAAATTTTCACGTCATATACAGTGTCTGTCATTCAACAGTGTGAAAAGACGTTTTGGCTAATCTCATCAGCTTAAGCTTTAGCACCATCTCCTCTAACAAGGATAAGTACAGAGGAAACTGCAAATGACATAAAGAATCTGCTTTCAGACATCAACATGCCAGGATTTCAAATCCATTCATATTTCTGCACTCATAAGCCGATATGAGTTCAGCAGGATAACCTTGAAGTCCTTATGGATTGCATTAAAGTTCACAAGAGCATGTAGCACAAGTCGCAGTCTCCACAAACAATAGTCAAGTCTGCTCGGAGCTATCATGCGGTTCCGTGCATTATGCGCGTCTGAAGTTGATTCGTTGAAATTGTATTGAAATGATGGCATGGTAGTTCTAAATGCACATTTCAACTCTAATGAGAAACAAATGTCCATTTGCTCCTATAGGGATAGAGTGAGCAAACACGGTTCCCCCGAGAGCAGGGTGAAGTTTCTGCAGTGTCAGGGGCAGCGTGTCCTTTGCCGAAACGCTGAAGTCAATTATCTTCAGTCAAGTTACATGAATAATGGATAATGAACCCAAAATAAGAAAACCTGGAACTAGTGTGCCCAGAATCATATGCACATATGGACAACCACATTGACTATTCAGAATATTCATTCTGTAAACATCTTATATGGATATGAGGACATGTGAATTTAACCTGATGCAGAGTCAGGACAAATGTAATGGCCACACCAATACACTGCAGTTAGCTACGGTTTTTACATGCTTAATTAAGTCTTGTACAACCAACAATGTGATTTTAGTGTATGTTTACAAGCAATTAGAAAAATAGCACAGAATGCATCCTGTGTGAACGGCTCCTAATGAGCATCAACAGCACGCTGCCAATGTTGATGGTGTTTTGCTAAAAATTTGTAGATGATTTGTGTCTGGTCGCTAATAGTCAAAATACACGGTATGCAATACCAAACAGGCTTTGTTAGCAAGTTGTTACCATCCGTGTTTCTTGTTTACAGCTGCACGGTGTAATTATCACCACATAAAGATTATTACTCTTCTGTTCCATAAACACGTGGAACAACAGTTTAGGTGATTGCTACTTACTAACAACTTTAAACTCATTCTCAGTCTTAAAGTGTCAAAAACTGAAACATGGTCAAGTGATTTGCATGTCGGTATTATAAAGGCCATGTACAGTCGAGGTCAAAAGTTTACATACACCTTGCAGAATCTGCAAAATGTTAATTATTTTACCAAAATAAAAGGGATCATACAAAGTGCGTGTTATTTTTTATGTAGTACTGACCTGAAGAAAATATTTCACATAAAAGACGTTTACATATAGTCCACAAGAGAAAATAATAGCTGAATTTATAAAAAATGACCCTCTATAAAAATGTGCATACACTTGATTCTTAATACTGTGTTGTTACCTGAATGAGCCACAGCATTTTGTTTGTTTGTTTTGTTTGTTTAGTGATAGCTGTTCATGAGTCCTTTTTTTTTTGTCCAAAACAGTCAAACTACCTGCTATTTTTCAGAAAAAAATCCTTCAGGTCGCACAATTTCTTTGTTTTTTCAGCATTTTTGTGTATTTGAACCCTTTCCAACATTAACTGTATAATTTTGAGATCCATCTTTTGACACTGACGACAAACTGAGGGACTCATATTCAACTATTACAGAAAGTTCAAACGCTCACTGATGCTTCAGAGGGAAAAACGATGCATTAAGAGCCAGGGGTGTAAACTTTTGAACAGAATGAAGATGTGTACATTTTTCTTATTTTACCTAAATGTCCTTTTATTATTATTATTATTATTATTATTATTATTTAGTACTGCCGTTCAGAAGCTACAGAAGATACTCACATGTTTCCCAGAAGACAAAATCAAAAACCCACAAGCATTACTGAGCATTTGAACCTTCTGTAATAGTTGCATATGAGTCCCTCAGTTGTCCTCAAAATCATACAGTCATTGTTGCAAAGGGTTCAAATACACACACACAAAAAAAGAATTTACAGGACCTGAAGGATACAGCTGGTAGTTTAACTGTTCAGGACAAACAAATGACTAATAAACAACTATGACTTAAAAAACAAATAAATAAATAAAAAAAATAAAACAATAAACAGCTGTTAATCATTCAGGTAACACCACAGTATTAAGAATCAAGTGTATGTAAACTTTTGAATAGGGTCATTTTTATAAATTCAACTATTTTCTCTTGTGGACTACTGTACATGTAAATGTCTTTTATGTGAAATATCTTATTTAGGTCGGTACTAAATAAAAAAAAATAACATGCATCTTGTATGATCCCTCTTATTTTATGATCCCTCTTTATTAAATAATTATTATTTAGCAGATTTTACAAGGTGTATGTAAACTTTTGACCTCAACTTTTTGACCTCAATTTATAGGAGGAGAGTTCAGATAAATCATGCATTGTGATTATAATAAGGTTTGCGGTAGTCAATTTACTGGCATTTGTGCCATTATTTAATGGCCAAAAAAGTGTCTTAACACATTTTGCACTTGACATGGATGCGATAGTTGCACATTTGCACCACTCTTGGTAGATTGTGGTGTTCATTATGGAAATGATCTGGCTGTTTGTGTGCTTTAATTTGCAAATTATCAGTAGATCATCAGCAGAACTTTCCACTCCAGTCAACACTTTTATGTGATTGTGCTCTCATGCTAATATGCCCTGTTTAGTAAATCTGGTCTTAAAGGAGAACTCCATTTCCAGAATTCACAAATAATTTACTCACCCCCTTGTCATCCAAGATGTTCATGTCTTTCTGTCTTCAGTCGTAAAGAAATTATGTTTTATGAGGAAAGCATTTCAGGATTTTTCTCCATNATTTTGAACTTCCAAAATGAGGTTTAAATGCAGCTTCAAAGGGCTCTAAACAATTCCAGCTGAGGAAGAAGGGTCTTATCTGGTGAAATGATCAGTCAATTTTTTTTTCTAAAAATAAAAATGTGTATACTTTTTAAACACAAAAGCTTGTGTAGCACAGGCTCTGGGATGCACGTTCACAACGCTACGTACTATTGAATCACGCCGAAAGGTCGTGCAGAACAGGGAACAGACCCAGTGTTTACACGCAAAGACTAAGAAAATGTAAGTAAGTCAAACGCTGTTTACAAACAAAAAAGTACAAAGATGTCGGATGATTCTGGAGAAAATAGGAGAAAATAACATGGAGTTTTTCATCATACTCTACCTTTTTGAGCCGGAGTACACAGATGAAGTTGTGGTGATTCAAAGACATGATTCGTAGTAGTGATGGGAAGTTCGGATCATTTTACCAACTTTGACCTTTGTGTCTCGTTCAGCAAAATTAGCAAATCTTTTTTTCGAATCATTTCGCTCATTTTAACAAAATCAGCATCACGTGACAGCCCCATAAGATGAACGAACGACTCGAAAAGACTCGAAACAGGTGAACTAATTCCAGTACAGAACCTAACAGGATGTTGCACATGCGTGACCGAACAGATCACTCCCCGAGACGACTCGTTCTCGTTCTTCACATTAAAGATTCATTCAAAATGAACGAATCATTCAAGAACGCGCATCCCAGAGCCTGTGCTACACAAGCTTTTGTGCTTAAAAGGTATACAAATTTTTATTTTTCGAAAACAATGACAGATCGTTTCGCTAGATAAGACCCTTCTTCCTCGGCTGGGATTGTTTAGAGCCTTTTGAAGCTGCATTTAAACTATTTTGGAAGTTCAAATTCGGTGCACCAATGAAGTCCATTATATGGAGAAAAATCCTGAAATGTTTTCTTCAAAAACCATAATTTCTTTACAACTGAATACAGAAAGACATGAACATCTTGGATGACAAGGGGGTGAGTACATCATCTGTAAATTGTTGTTCTTGAAGTGGACTTCTCCTTTAAATGTACATCTAGTGTCAGCGAACTGAACTAGAAACGCTTTTAATAAGAAACATCCTGGTGTCATTAGTTTTATCATCATTACATTATTTATTGTAATATAACATTGTCATTATGACACACACACACACACGCTTTTTGTGAGGAACAGACACGATTGATCATACGTCATAACACTAAAATCTCACATGCATTCAAAAACTGCCTCGGCAGAAGTGTTAAGTCAACTTTTTTTGAATGATCTGAAGTGCTTTTTTCTCTCGTGTCTTTTGAATGACTGAAACATGCTCAAAAATGAAAACTCTATCATTAATTACTCACCATCATGTCGTTACAAACCCGTAAGACCTTCGTTCATCTTCAGAACACAAATTAAGATATTTTTGATAAAATCCGAGAGCTTTCTGACCCTGTATAGACAGCAACAAAACTGACACATTCAAGGCCCCGAAAGGTAGTAAGGACATCGTTAAAATTGTCCATTTGACATGAGTGACATCAGAATACTCTTTGTGCACAAAAAGTATTCTCGTGGCTTCATAGCATTGTGGTTGAACCACTGGACTGTTTTAAAAATGTCCGTACTACATTTCTGGGTCTTGAATTAATGGCAGAGTTTTCATTTTTGGGTGAACTGTCCCTTTAAGTTTGCCTGTACATCTGTAACTTGCGTTGTAACTCGGCCTTTGCATCTGTATGTGCTCCTCCTCACACTCTGTCCCTCCATCCCCTGTTCACGCCATCTGAATTAACTTAAGAATATCCCATTTCTAACACCCGTTAAGTGAGCTTGACAGCGGATTTAATAGAGAAAGCTGTTTGTCTGCCTGGAGCCAATTGAGTGCACCGGTGTGGCCTAAGATTGCCTTAAAGACATCATCCATTCACTGCACACATTGGACTAATTGCAATATTGGTCGCCTAGTCATTTGCAAGTCTCTTCGACCACGGTTAATCGCATGGACTGAGAGACTGAACTAATTATCTGTTCAATGTTTTCCCAACATCGGCGAGTAATTTGGCGGCAGTTGAACTCCTGCAGTTCACTGCCAAAGGAAAACATGTAGACCGACCCGCTAACGACGGAGGCTAACAACCTAGCTTAGCAGCTCTAACCCCCCATTCCCGGCTCTTACCTCAGCTGCAATTTACATTCTAACCAGTTCAATATGACTGACACTTGGCTTGCGTGTTTTTGCTTGTTAAGGTATTAAGATGTCGATGGCTAATTGGAAAGTGGTTGCGGTTTCATAGGTTGTGCAAGATTAGGAATGATTCTTGTAATGATGCAATGCATTTTTCAAAAGGTTTGAGGTGCACAGGCGCAGCATTTGGACCGTATGATGTATTATTACATGCAGATATGTTGGTATGGTGCTCAGTTAATTAACTCTGACATGTGCTAGCTATTATGTTATTAGCCGAATGGAAATCTAGATTTATCAGACATAATCCAGAAGTGTAATCAAACAAAGGAGAGATTTTTTTTTCCCACTTTTTTTCCACTTTGCATGAGAAGACCTCCTTAAACTATAATCTGTTCTGTACTCTTTCCAGTCTATGAAAGGCTGTTTCCACCACAGAATAAAAGAAGGTAATGGCAACTTTTTAGTGCACAGTTTTGAAGAATTACGAGATATAAACTCAAAACTGCAAGATATAAACTCTAATAAAAACTTTTTACTCGCAATTCTGAGTTTACATCTTGCTGTTCTGACTTTTTTGCTCTCAATTTTGAGTTTACTTTCTGAATTCTGAGTTTTTTTGTTTCCTCAACAGAACAAAAAGAAAATAAATAAATAATAAAACAGTGACTGTGACTTGTCATAGTTCTAAAGTCAGAATTGCAAGATATGAACCTAGAATTGTGAGAACAACAGAGTGTATGCAACGCAATTCTTTTTTTATGGTTTCCTCAATGGAAAATAAATAAATAAATGAATAAAGGTAACTGTAAATATTATGCATAATTGTAAATTCAAACTTTTTCTCACAATTTTTCTCACAGAGCTTATATCTCACAATTCTGACCTTTTTTCTTAATTGTGCCTTTAAATCATGCAATTCTAAGTTCAAATCTCGCAATTCTAACTTTCAGTTTTGAGATATAAACTCAGAATTGCGAGGAAAAAAGTTCCTTATAATAAACCTGCCAGGGTTGTTGTAAGTGAATAAATAAATAAATAAATGAATAAATATCATTCAAATTAAATAACAATAAATAAATGTAATTAAAATAATATAGATGTTACCTGAAATAAAGCATTTAAATAAATAAATAATAATAATAATAATAATAATAATAATAATAATAATAATGATAATCAGCTAGTTGCCAAAGCAAGATTAAAAATTAATAAAAAAAACAATAACTAATAAAAATGACCAAAAAACACAATAGAATAACAAAAAGTTACTATAATAATAAACAAATAAACAATAAATAAATAAATATCATTCCAATTAAATTAAATTAAATTATATTTTAGTTAAATGTAATTTAAATAATATAAATGTTAACTGAAATAAAGTATTTTACAAAAAATAAATAAATAAAAAATATCAGCTAGTTGCCAAAACAACATTAATTAAAAGTTAATTAAAAAACAAAACAAAACAAAAAACAATAGCTAATAAAAATGACCAAAAATCACACAGTAAAATAAAAAAAACCTAAAATAAATAAATTCAATTCAATTTTATTTTAATTAAATATAATTTATATAATATAAATGTTACCTGAAATAAAGTATTACAAAAAAAAAGATCAGCTAGTTGCCAAAGCCACATTTATCGTTTTCATTTAGCTTAACTTGATGTACTAAAACAACTAAAGCTAAAACGGAAGTAAACATGAATAAAAATTATTTATTATTCAAAAATAAATAAAGAATGAAAAAAAAAAACAGTAACTGATAAAAAATACAAAAATAAAAAATTAAAATTCTAAAAATATTAATTGTAATAACAATAAATAAATAAATAAATAATGTTTTTTTTTTTTTGTCTGTTTCCATAGAATAAAACAAAACAAAACCAAACAACAACAAAAAAAAAAACAATAATAATAAAAAAAGGTAATAAAAAAAAGGTAATTGTGAATATTATTGTGAATTCATTTTTCTCACAATTGGGAGCTCATAGCTTGCAGTTCTGACTTAAAATAAATAAATAAATAAATAAAATGAAATAATATAATTATATATAATAATTATTTGTATTTAAGAATATTTAAATTCAGATAATATAAATTTTACCTGAAATTAAGTACAAAAAAAACTCCTATAGAAATGAATAAAAACAACTGAAATAATAAAAATGACCAAAACACAACAAATTTTTTATTTTTTTATTTTGAAAAACTATAATAGTATCTCACTGATACTAAAATAACAATGATGCCTGTATGAAATCGGTTGCTTCTACAAAAGTGTATGTAGATAAATCAACATGTTTTCACACAAAACCCAACACTTACACAGCGAGAAACTTAATTTCCTGTGAGCCTTGTAATAAATAAACAGCCGTGCTGCGGCGACTGGACTTTGGAGTGACTAACAAGGCCACAGAGACGTTGTTAGAGCTGCACGGTTTTGTGACAGTCACACCAGGCCCTGTACGCATCTGTCACAGATGTCCGGAGCATGCTCACACGCCTCTGCTTTGAGTTATGACGGAGATTTGCGCTGCGGGACATCAAAGCCTTATAATGGGAGGTTTGTGATAAAATACCCTTGGCACCTCCACTTGTCTCTTGCCCGCTGAAAAAGAGGCTTTTCTCTGACCTCTCCGCGGTCACTCCTCCCCTGTGAAACCTTTAAGCTTAGAGTGCAATAAAAGGGTTATTACATGCTGAAACGCATATCTGAGCCTCTCTGCTCCATTCATGACTGAGGCAATGCAGCATAGTGGAAATCTGCTCCACGCTGCAGCTTGTCTTGAACAAGAACCGCCCACTTAAGCAGGAAGACACTCTCTGATCAACCAACCACATTTGCTGTTGTTTTTGTGTGCTGTTTTGTGGCATGTTTATTGTAGTTGATGCTACAATAATATACCACCATCAGAATTCAATACATTTAAAGCCAGTGAAACTTATACAAAATAGTCACTTTTTTCCTGGCTAAAATATCTTTTGAATGAATGAATGAATGTGAAGCCCAGTGAAATATATTTTTAATTTGAAAATATATTTAGTTTTAACCTTCATATACCAAAATATATTTCAAAATGTATTTCAGAGACAAGAAAATACATTTTCAATCTAACAGTAGGCTAAATGCAAATGTGGATAGAATAGCCTATAAAGATACTAAATATGCATATATAAATATACTAAATATTATTTATTTATTTAGGAACATTGGCATAGTATTCATGCTGATTTTTACCAAAGTGTGTTAGACATTCACACACATTATAGACAACAAATAAGGGTTTTCTTCAAATGTAACGTATGTAAATGCGTTTTCTTGTATTGTGTATTTGTACATATTTTGTAAATAAATAAATAAATAAGGACAAAATATACTTGTAGAAAATATATTTAAAAATGTAACATATGTAAATGTATTTTCTTGTATAGAAATATATTGTATTTTTGGAATATATTTAAAAACTACAAAAAGATATTTATATTAATATATTTTAAAACTTACTTTGATCAAAAATATTTTGGAACTTTTTTGTATGTTTAAATAAATTGTTTTTTTGTTTTTTAACAAATAAAAAAGAAAAAAGACAAAAAATATACCTGTAGAAAATATATTTTAAAATATAACATATGTAAATGTACTTACTTGAATTGAAATATATGGAGGGTACGTAAATATATTTTAAAACCTATTTTAACAATTTTGACCATTGTTTTGTATATTTTCGAATAAATTTATTTTTCTTGAATTGAAATATATGGAGGGTAAAATATATGTTTATGTTTTTTTTGTTGTTTTTTGTTGAAAAAAAAAAAAAAACTGTAGACAATATATTTATGTAAATATATTTCAAAACTTACTTTACAAAAAAAATATATTTTCTTATTTTTTTTTGTATATTTTGAATTTNATGTTTATGTTTTTTTTGTTGTTTTTTGTTGAAATAAAAAAAAAAACTGTAGACAATATATTTATGTAAATATATTTCAAAACTTACTTTACAAAAAATATATATTTTCTTATTTTTTTTTGTATATTTTGAATTTTTTTTTTTTTTTACAAATACAAAACAGACAAAAATGTACTTTTAGAAAATATATTTAAAAATGTAACGTATGTAAATGTACTTTCTTTGACTGAAATATCTGGAGGGCAAAATATATATTTCATTATTTTTAAAAATATATTTAAAAAAATATTTAAAAATATTTAAAAAATATTTAAAAATATATAAAAATATATTTTTTAAATTATTTGTAGAGGATATATTTACGTAAATATATTTTGAAACTAATTTTAGCAAAAAAAATATATGTATTTTTTGGACCTTTTTTGTACATTTTAAAGTGAATTTATTTGTGCTTTGTTTGTTTGTTTATTTTTACAAATACAGAAAAAAAGCACAAAATATATACTTGTACAAAATATATTTAAAAATGTTACATATGAAAATTTTGTCTTGGATTGAAATATTTGGAGGGCAAATTATGTATTTAAGTTTTTTGTTTTGTTTTGTTTTTTAACAAATCCCAAAAAATTGCAAACAAAGGACAAAAATATGCTTGTGGAAAATATATTTACGTATGAAACTTATTTTAACAAAAAACTATTTTTGACCTTTTTTTTAAAAATATATATTGAGATATATTTAAAAATATTGTTTATTTATTTATTTTTTTGGTCAGATGCATTAAATCGATCAAATGCGCCAGTAAAGACTTTTACATTGTTACAGAAGATTTCCATTTCAAATCTTCTTTTAAACGTTCATAAAATGTTATTATTATTCATAAAATAATTCAAAAAAGCACAACGATTCGACGATTCGGCTTTGCCATCAAAGATATTAATTTACTTTTTTTAAATATACAAAAATAGACATCAGTTATTTTAATTTATAAAAACATTTCACATTTTTATTTTATTTTATTATTTTATTTTATTTTTTACTCTATTTTTGTTCAAATAAATGCAGCCTTGTTAGGCAGAAGAGAATTCTTTCAAAAACATTTTAAAAAATTTACCAACCCAAACTTTTGATTCACATTTTATACCTTTGGCAACGCAATATCCTGCAAAAGCAATGCTGACCAGGGTTTCATAACCCAAGTTTAAAGCTAAAGCTCAACTCCCATTCAAACCTGCAAGTGTAAAATGATGCTTTCCTGGAGTTTAAAGTGGGGTTTAAAGAGCTGCAGTTAATCAGAACATGAAAAGTGCATTTGTTTTGAGGTGGACTGGACTGAGATTGCAGTAATTTGAATAGAAGTCAGCCAGTCAGATTGAAACTGACAATTTTCAGGTTGCCAATATGCTTCAGACAGCCAGTGTGCGGCCCATGCTTGTTCTGTATGGCTGAGACTAGCGTTTCAAGCCAAAGCACAACTATCATCGCTGGTTTAAAGCAACAATTCATTACAGATGCAATGAAATATTATCCAGCTTGTTTTATCGCACAAGGAGACGATAAAATAAACAATCGATCGTCACTGTCTCTGACTAAATGCAGCTCTGTATTCGTTCACTGGGTTTAGGCGGCGTGTTTGGTTTACGTTCATAACTGCACTCAGAACGAGCAACACTACACACAGCTAAACAAGCCTGAAATGTAAATACATGTGTTGTATTGTTTAACACGTTCCATATGTATACGAGAAACACGTTATATTGAGCTGCCAATTTTGATTAATGCTAAGGGGCTGTGTTTGTTCCACTATAAACTCGCATCGTACCTTTCCGTGGCTCTTTTTTCATGCGGTAGGAGTCACGCAGGCTGCGGGATGGTAAGTGAACCAAAACAAACTGAAGTGATAATGATGAACTCTGACCTGTGGAGGAATCTGGAGCGTTGATTTCCTGCTCGTCTTCTCCAGCAGCTGTGTGAGAGGTGTGGAGTGTGCGTCTCTGGCACAGGACCCGTGCGCTCCTCATTAGTGCTGTTGAGGAGCGGTGGATGAGTGCCATCATAGACACACGCTAATGGAAAGCCCCATGCGTGTGATCAGGCTTAGCTATATTCTCTCGGCAGCATGTATAAATAGAAACGGCCAGAAATGATCTGTTTACTTTGTACTACATTAATGTGTTGTTTTATTCTTGGGATGTCTTAAATATGCATTGCTGTGCAGCATTACTGTACTATTTAAAAGACTTTTTTTATCCACTTTATGAAATTAGGTACATTATGTACATTTTATGTGTAATATCTACATTTTTATATGAAATTACTGCTTGTTGACTTTGAAATATAGTAAAAGTGTACTGCTGAATGTACTGACAATCATTTACGAAAAACCAAAATATACTTAAGCCATTTGTATTTGTAATGATGAAGCTGCAAATTAATATATTTAAAATATATTAACTTTAAATGTAATACTGAATAACACGCTCTAGTTACGATGATAAAATAATGGTAATGCTTTAAAGTATGGCAAAGAGTTATTAAAACACAAAGATTTAAAATGCACTTTAAACGTTACTTCAAAACATTGTTAAATGAATAGTTCATGAGTTTCTTTCTTCTGTTGAACACACATATTTTTATTATATTATATAATATTTTATACAACAGGGGCACATTCAAGCTCAAACCGGTGCACAACGTTTTGCTACAGATTCCGGGTTGAACAACATGTTTCTTGGAAACGGTGTGCAACGGGTTTGAGATACGTTTTCTCTTGTTTGGTGGGTGTGTCAAAATGTCAGTCCAATCAGCAGCAACACGTATATAAACCACACAGTATTAAAGAGACAGCTTACACAATGGGTCTAAGTAAATATAATTAACATCAAAATAAATTCACAAGAGCAAGTATATTGTTTGCACATGTGTATTTACATTAAAGCCAAAATAACTGAAATACACTGACCAAAATTGTAAACGCAACACTTTTGTTTTTACCCCCATTTTTCATGAGCTGAACTCAAAGATCTCTAAGACTTTTTCTATGTACACAAAAGGCCTACTTCTCTC
>JAHKKF010520287.1:0-26430 GCA_019740295.1 Labeo calbasu | reverse complement strand
GATGTTGGACAATTCTGAAGTTGTAGGAAAATAAAAAAGATGGAGTTTTTCGACATACTCTACCTTTTTGAGCCGGAGTACACAGACGATGAACTTGTGGTGATTCGTAGTAGTGATGGGAAGTTTGGATCATTTTACCGACTCAGATCTTTGAGTCTCGTTCAGCAGAATGAACGAATGTTTTTTCGAAACAGGTGAACTAATTCCAGTACAGAACCTAATAGGATGTTACGCATGTGCGACTGAACGAATCACTCCCTGAGATGACTGATTCTTCCCGAGTTACATTAAAGATTCTTTCAAAATGAATAAATCGTTCAAGAACGCTCATTCCAGAGCCTGTGCTACATGATCTTTTTTGCTTAAAAAGTATACAAATTTTTATTTTGTGTGGCTAGATAAGACCTTTCTTCCTCAGCTGGGATCATTTAGAGCCCTTTGAAGCTGCATTTAAACTACATTTTGGAGGTTTAAAATCGGGGCACAAGTGAAGTCCATTATATGAAGAAAAATCCTGAAATGTTTTCCTCAAAAAACATAATTTCTTTACGCTTTACGACTTTACGAAAGACATGAACATCTTGAATGACAAGGGGGTGAGTAAATTTTTTCTAAATTGTTGTTCTGGAAGTGGACTTCTCCTTTAAAGGGTCATGTCTCATGCAAAGCATCAACAGTAAAAAAATAAATAAAAATAAATTCTCAAGTTTTTTGAGTGCTATTTTTTCATGCACAATTTAAACTAGTAGCTTCAACATTTTACCTATATTTATCAAATAAATCAAGTTTAGAAAATAAATTGTCTTTAATATCATGTAGGATTGATGTGCTACATGTAAATTGTATTCTTTCTTATTTTTGTTGGGAGTTATTTAGCTTTTAGACTAAGCAGAAGCCAGAAAAGTCAGTTTGATTGAACGCAAATAATGTAATTTATGTAAAAATAAATGCGTTTTATATATTATCTGGCGAGTAGATGAAAAGTTTATCAGCCAGTGGCAATATGCAAGGTGCGTGTAGAGATTTGGTACATTCGTAGTGTCATTTTTTGCTTTTAATGTCAGTCCAGCTATGAATGCTTTTGATTGAACCCTCCAGAAGCAGGATTTTCCATGTTGACTTCCTTGTATTGAGTCAAATAATCTTTCCTGCGGTCTTACAGTATTCAAACAGAACTTGCCCTACATTACTGTGCCAAGTGATACAGATTTCCAAAGCGCTGTAACTAAACTTCAGATCATCAGCTCACGCGCCGTCCTGCTATTTTCAGTTCTTCCCTCCAGACTGCATATTCTCAGGGTTATGCTTGATGTTTTTTCTCTCTCTCTCTTCCCTCCAAACATGGCCTATTTTTCATGCGCATCACCCAGCGTTCCTCCAGCGAGCTCGGTTTGGATCAAACCGCTCGTGCTGAAGTGCTACCCAAACCCAGATCCCATATAAATATCTTCAGCACTGTCAAAAACCCTACATTTCTTTTAGATCTGACACGCTACGCGTCGGTCGGCTCTTCAAGCGCCGTCCGTCCATCGATGTGTGCGACAGGATCTGAGAACGTTTCCTTCTCACCATCAGGAACTGAGAACTGCGTACGTCAGCACCCGCAAACAGGCTAGCGCGTATTAGCGGGGGCCGTTTCTTGGCGACACGTCTGTTTCTTGCTCTGTTTAACATTACGCAGGCTCTGAGATGGCAACAGCGCTTTGCATCAGAGAATCTGCAGACGAGCTCTTCCTGTTGTGAGTCTCTGATAACCGCAGGCGGGGGGAGGGGCGGAGGAGAGCGCAGCCGCGTCGTATTTAAAACGCGACCATTGTCTAATTGGTCGTCTGAGCCGGTCCGTGGAGCTGCGGGAAATGGGTCAGCGAGTTCCCACAAGGCAGCCCGCAGCCATAGAGAGCCTCTGATTCACATCGAATCATTTGCCTTGATCTTCTTCATCAGAGCCACGCTGAAGTCTCAGCTGGGTCACCGCTTAAAGGAGCCGTTCAACCAATAAATGACAATTCTGTCAGTTACTTGCTATTTTGTTGTTCCCAGAAAGTCCCTGGTGCTCTTTTTGTCATTGGGACTGGAGCTGCTGAGCTCAAAAAATGAAGTCAACTAAGGTCATATAGCCATTATTCACTCAGAATCTCTTTTTATCACATTTCTGCATATTTAAACTTGAACTTAAAAGGTGCTTATGAGGGCCAATTATTATTGTGGCTAAAATAAGTTGCAATAATGATATCACAACATCTACAGAATTTTTTTTACAGAAGCATTTATAAATATCTATGTAAGCCAATTCTCACCACTGAATAAAAATAAAATGTTAAGACTATTTATGTCACAATTCTGATTTTTTTTGTCTTGCAATTCTGACTGAATGCAAGTTTATATTTCACAATTCTGACTTTTTCAATTGTGAGTTTGTATCTTGGAAAACTTAATTTTCTCTTGCAATTGCGAGTTTATACCTCGCATTTCTGACTTTATTTTCACAATTCTGGCTTTTTCCTTGCAATTGCGAGTTTATATCTCGTAATTCTTTACTTTTTTTCTCATAATTGCAAGGTTATCTTACAATTTGGACATTTTTTTTCCTCAATTCAGCCCTTTATTTCTCGCGATCCAGACTTTTCTCACAATTTTGACTTTTTTTCTCAGAATTGCGTGATATAAACTCACATTTGCACAAAATGAAGTCAGAATTGTAAGAGAAAAATGTCAAATCTGATTTTTTTTTTTCCTTACAAATGTCTTGCAATTCTGACTTTTTTCTTGCAAATGCGAGTTTGTATCTTACAATTCTTAATTTTCTTTTGCAATTGTGAGTTTGTACCTCGCATTTCTGGCTTTTTTCTTGCAATTGCAAGTTTATATCTCGCAATTCTTTACTTTTTTCTCATGATTGCAAGGTTATCTTACAATTCAGACATTTTTTTTTTTTTCACAATTCAGACTAATCTCCCAGTTATGACATATTTTTTTTTTCTCACAAATGAGACTTTACATGTCACACCTCTCACATTTCTTCTCAGAGTTGATAGAAATTCACAATTACAAGTTATAAAGTCACAATTTTGACATAACATGCAATTATGAGCTGTAAAGTCAGAATTTTGAGAAATGATCTCGCAGTAGTAAGAAAATAGTCTCTTTTTTTTAATTGGACTTTAAAATTTGCAATTGTTTCAATTCAGAAAAAGATGTCAGTTGCGAGGAAAAAGTCAGAATTACGAGTTTTCATCACACAGCTTTATCACAAAAAGATGTCAACTCACAACTACGGAAAATTTGTGAGATGAAAAGTTGCAATAACCTTTTTAATTTTTTATTCAGTGGTGAAAACGGGCTTCCATACGTTTGTAACTGTACAAATTGTACAAAAACAACTTACTGTTGATCGGCACTTCCTGCGTACTGTCTGTTTTACACAATCCGTCTGCATAAATGTCTCGGTTTTTGCTGTCATTCCCTCTGACATGATTTAGTGTGGCAGTAGTAGCTACACGCTGCATTGTCATGGCTGTCATCTTTTGGTTTCTGACAGGTGCCAACCAGTGTTAAGTTGCAGTACTTCCACCTACTATGATGGAGTTTCAACCACATACTGGCACTATATTACTGACAGTATAGTATGTGTAATACTAACACGTTATCAGGATTTCATATTTTACATATCATGGTTGTTTTTCAAAAGTAAGTATCAAGCAATAAAGGTTGGCAGCAGCATTCACTCGCTTTGTTGGGTCGCAAGTAATCAGTTGCTTTGCTAGTTAATTACTGATTTTCCAGTAAAATCTATAATATAATATAAATATTATATAAAATTCTATAATATTTTTTCTTTTTTATTTTGTATTTTTAGATAATTTCATGGTACTAATTATTATTTATGCAGTAATTATGATAAATTTCTTCCAATTAAAAATAATACACATTTTTAAAAATATTTATATTTTTAATCTTACTTTTCAATTAATGCAGTAAAATCCATTTTTTGAAGCCTGATTAGTGCTGTCTGGTGGGAGTAAAATAAGAAAAAGCCATGCACTTAAAAAAAAAAAAAAAAAAAAACAATTTGTTGAGTCAACTTAAAATAATTTGTTACCATGCTGCTGTAAAAATTTAAGTTCATTCCACTCAAATAAGTTTAGTCAACTTGAAATATTAGGTTGTACTAAATGACAACTTTTAAGTTTTGTTAAGCTTAAAAGCTGGGTTTGTTACCAAGCTGCCTTAATTTAAGTTGAATCAACTCAAATATCTAAGTTGTCACAACTTACTTCAATTTGACTAAAGTTTTTTTGAGTTGACTAAACTTTAAATTTTAAGGCAGCCAGGTAACAAATTATTTTAAGCTGACTCAACAGATTGTTTTTTACAGTGTACCAGTTCATCTGAATTCATTCATTTTTTTTTTTTTTTTTTTTAAAGGAGAAGTCCACTTCCAGAACAACAATTTACAAATAATGGACTCATCCCCTTGTCATCCAAGATGTTCATGTCTTCTGTCTTCAGTTGTAAAGAAATGATGGTTTTTGAGTAAAGCATTTCAGAATTTTTCGTCATATAATGGACTTGATTGGTGCCCCAATTTTAAACTTCCAAAATGTCGTTTAAATGCGATTTCAAAGGGCTCTAAATGATCCCAGCCGAGGAAGGAAGGGTCTTATCTAGCAAAACTATCTGTCATTTTTTTAGAAAAATAAAATTAACTTTTTAAGCACAAAAACTCGTGTAGCACAGGCATTTACGATGCTACGAATTAGTGATGGGTCGTTCTTGAACGATTCTTTCATTTTGAGCGAATCTTTAACGTGACTCGGGAAGAACGAGTCGTCTCGGGGAGTGATTCGTTCAGCCGTGCATGCGCAACATCCTATTAGGTTCTGTACTGGAATTAGTTCACCTGTTTCGAGTCTTCAGGTTTTTTGAGTCGTTCGTTCATCTTATGGGGCTGTCACGTGATGAACGAACGACTCACTTTCTTAGTCTTTGTGTGTTCGCTTTGTAAACACTGGATCTGTAGTTCCGCCTATGTTCCGCGTGACCTTTCGACAGTTGATTCAATAGTACGTAGCATCGTGAACACGCATCCTAAAGCTTGTGCTACACGAGATTTTGTGCTTAAGTATAAAAAAATTTATTTTCTGAAAAAAATGACAGATCGTTTCACTAGATAAGACCCTTCTTCGGCTGGGATCGTTTGAAGCTGCATTTAAACTACATTCTGAAATGTTTTCCTCAAAAAACATAATTTCTTTAAAACTGAAGACAGAAAGACATGAACAGCTTGGATGACAAGGAGGTGAGTAAATTATTTGTGAATTGTTGTTCTGGAAGTGGACTTCTCCTTTAAACGACCATTTAGCCTGCTTGAGTCATGCCCTCAATTTTTGTGTGTTCACATTCCAAATGCCATAAAATTCAAAGTTTTTCGATCAAAAGTGACTCAAGAGCACCAGAAGGTTAAGAGAAAAAACCCATGCGTTACGTTAGTGTATTAGTCAGATTCAGGGATAATGTAAAACTCTGGTAAATTAGTCATTTCCAAACGTTATAAATATGCATTTTAGTTCCCCTCACTCCACCACAAATTCATTAAAAATAAACTGTATTAGAACAGAACAGAAACGAAAAATATAAATAGTATTAGTAATATGATAAAAGCAAAACTGAAACATGTGGTATGTGGGGAAATGCGCTGTACAAATAAACACTGACTCACATGATTCTCTCATGTGGCATAAATCCAGATGTTTTGCATGCTTGACTCAGCACATTTCAGAAAAAATAAAACGTGACTTAAATTCCGGAAAGTGCTTTTTTTGGTCTGATTAAAAACCTTAAAGTTTGTATGCATGTAAAATATATTTTATGTGTTTTATATGTTTTATGTGGCTCAAATATAATGCACAAAATATAAAATTAAAAAATATATATATTAATTTAAATTTGCTTTAAAATAAATTCAAAATATAAACTCTACAAAAGCAAGTGTTTCATCTGTTGTAGCTCTAGTTTTAAAGGAAGGAGCTATGCAAATTCGTAGTTTTGGTTTCGAGCAGCGTTTGTGAACTTTTCGGCTTCCTCTGAGCTTCTCGAGTCACATTGTTTTTCTAGATTTTAACTACAAGCCTGTATTTTATTACACAGAAATCCAGTGTAAATGATCCATGGAAACCGTCACAGTGGCGTGGCCTTTACAGGGCCAGTGTGCGTGTGAAGGATTTCCTGCTGCCGCTTCCTCCTATTCCTCCTCCGCTCCACTCTCTAGGTGTGATTTTTACCCCACAGGTGTTTTCTTTGGAACGTTACCCACCTGTTTTTCGTGCCATACGATCCCGCTAACCTTGAGGCGCACTGCCGCTGTGGAATGTAGCAGAGCTGCAGCGGCGTCTGTCACGTTGTCCGCTGTTTTCGCCCCGGCCGTACTCCCGCTTCGGGGCCGGCTGTAACCATGGCGACGGCGGTGACCCGAAGGGGTAAAGGCTGCGCGACGGGCTGGCGTTTTCCGGATAAAGAGAGCCGTGTGGACTGGCACAAAAGAGGGAGGACAGATTGTGGGAGGTCTGTTTGATGTGAAAGTTGTGCCAGCAGGCAAATCGCTCTCGTACCTTCCCTGCCCCCTCGTGCGCACACACAATCACACACACAAACATTTGGATTAGAGTTGAGGCTGGATGCACAGTTATGATAAGTGAGAAAAACAGTTTGAAGACGGCTGGAAAAACTACATTGTTACATTTACAGTTTTGGTGCTTGCAACGTAAAATCACAATGCTGGAGTGCTGTGGTTGGTTGCATTTCTGAGTGTTTTTAACATGTTGGTATGTAGTTAGTAGGGTGTTCTGGGGCTTTGTTGGTAGAGATAGACCTGTCAGTGGTTATAACTTATTCTTTGTTTTTTTTTTTGTTTTTTTTTAATGTTGTGCCTGACAATAATAGTGTCCATATTTATTTCTGGATTCCATTTTATCAGCTTTGATTTTTCAGGATTTTGTTTTAATGGTTAGATTTTAGTAATAAAAACCATGTCTAATTACATGTAATAATGAAATTTATACAATTTAACAACAATTTCTTAAATTCATTTAAAAAATATTTTTTAAGGCCCTATAAAACCTGTTTCATTTTTTTTAAAATTCAGTTTGATCTTTCACAAATTCAGTGTAAATAAAATAAAATAAAAAAAATAAAATAAAAAATAAAATATTTTATTTTATATATCAATCTATTTTTGAATTTAGTGTTTCCTGTTTTCATTTTTCTGTATTCTGAATAATTGCTTATGTTTCAAAAGAATTAAATTTATAACACTTTTTTTTATACAGCCCAAACCAATCATGAAAATAAATTCGCAGTCATTCATATTGCAAAACGGCTTAGGCTTAGTAGAAATCACTACGATTTGAATAATAATTGATGAAATATTCATAATACTTATTTTTGTTGTAGAATAATGATCATGTGACACGTTTTAAGAACCTGATTTGAAGTGCAGCAAACTAATAATTTAATTAAAAAAAGACAGAAAATAAAACAATAAAATAAAATACTAATAGTCCACACTTTTAGATAAAAAGGTACATAGGGCTCTATGAAATATGTTTTATTTTTTTTGCAAATACCATTTTATTATTTTTTGAAATTCAGTTTTTTCCATTTACATTTTTTCTGGGCTTTTTTTTCTGTTTTTTTCTAGATTCTGTTTTAATGGTTAAAATTATTAATATTAAAAATATTAATCAAATTTATGTTTAATTAATTGAAATCATGAAACTTACACAAATTAACAGCAAAGTTTAACAAAAAAATAAATTTTAAGGTCCTATAAAATATATATATATTTTTTTTTTAATTCAAATTCAGTTTAATTTTTATCACATTCTGTGTTTCCATTAATTTTCCAGATTTCTGTTTTAATGGTTAAATTAAAAAATATGAATCAAAAAGCATGTCTAATTAATTGAAATCATGAAACTTACACAATTTAACAGCAATTAAAAAAAAAGGCCCTATTGAATTCTTTTTCTTCTTTTTTTTTTTAACAAATTCAGTTTCATTTTTATCACATTCTGTGTTTCCATTAATTTTCTAGATTTCCGTTTTAATGGTTACGTAAAATTTTAATCAAAAGCATGTCTAAAGGGAAATATTTTGTCTTATTTTCTAAAATATTGTGTCGGTACTTACATTATTTCTAGTAAATAAATTCTCAAAATTGATCAAAAGTGATGATAAAGATATTTATAATGTCACAAAAGATTCTGTTTCCGATAAATGCTGTTCCTCTGAACTTTCTATTCATTAAAGAAACCTGAAAAAATTCTACTCGGTTTTCAACATAATAATAATTATAATAAATGTTTTTTGAAGATAAAAATTCAGCTTTAAAATCACAGGAATAAATTATGTTTTAAAATATATTTAAATAGAAAACAGTTATTTTAAATAGTAAAAATATTTCAAAATTGTACCATTTTTGCTGTTCTTTGGATCAAATAAATGCAGGCTTTGTGAGCAGAAGAAAAACATAAAAAATCTTACAGTTACTTATGGTTTGACCCCAGTGACAGCTTTATATCTTTCTGAGAGTGTATTTGCTAGATAGTTTCTACAGTATGTAACCCTGGGTCTCTGTGATACTGTGGTTGTGTAGATATGGCTCGAGTCTTTCCTCAGTGTGTTGTGTGTGTTTTTGTTAGCTCAGAGGCCATGTGGTGTTCATTACTATTGGTTTGCTGAGTTGCACTGCTCCTTAGAGACAGTCGCATCCTCTCCGAGGGCCGTATCGCATGGCATGCGTCACATGACGCCGTCTGCACCAATAGGAAGTAAAACCGTATTTTCCCACGCACTCAAACGACTAAATGATGCATTCCTGTGTTCGAGCCTCAGGAGTGTAAACGCCTGGAATGAAAAGAAATTACAATTTGTAAAAGAAACACTGCAGTTGTGTATTTATAGACTCTGCTGGATGCTGAATAACTTCACTGGAAGTGCAGTTGTGTGTCTGTCCTCTGTTCCTCTTCTCTTTAGCTCCTGCACACACTCTAGATGTCTTAACGTCAGCTACGCTGATTGCAGCAGGATCTGGCTGTCATTGTCCGCCAGTGTGTTAAAGGGAAACGCTCAACCTCCGCCCCGGACCCGCTTGCATTGGGCCCCGTGCACGCCCATTTCCCTCCGCAGGTCGACGTCAGTGGCCGTGTGTTTATTATGACTGATAAGGGCAGGCCTCTGGAGAGCAGCGTGTTCTCATTCGCTATCGCTGTCTGCACAAGCTTTCCGCAACAGACAAACGTAGCGGTTGTGAAAGCGGACCGTTATGAGCTTAGCGACCTTACCAGGGGTTTCACTGACCCTACGTGTGTGCATTAATATCTTTGCTTTCAGAAAGTGCTTTTGATGGTTTTCTCTCGATCTGTAATGAGATGTCTTGCAGAAAGTGTTGTTTTCCATCATTTCTTTGCCAGCAGGCCAGGGCTGTAGAGCTTGAAAATGTCAAAATACAATATAAAAAGCAGCATGAAACTATCCTGTATGACTTGTGCCTTACATTCAAACTCTTTTGAATGATTAAAGCAACATTTCTCATTTTTGTTTAGTTGAGGTACTTCTGAAGTTACTGAAAAAGCTGACTAATAAATAAAAATAAAAACTCTATAGACGTATAAAAACGAAAAATATCACAAACCAACAATTAAAGTAAAAACAAATCGAATCTAAAATAGTAACTAAGCGTTTTTACTTTAATGCAAGTTTTTTTAAAAAGGTAAACAGGTTTTTAAATGGTTAAAATTAATTTTCGTATATTTGGGAGGCATAAAATTACCCTTTTATAATAATGAAGAGGGGGGAAAAAACTTTTTTTTTTATTTTATTTTATTTCTGGCGAATAAAGTCTTAAAGTCTTTTGTTATTTCTTTGAGAGAGAAAAAAACATATATAAAACTGTATTTATTTTTATTTTATTTCTGGCAAATTTAAATAATACATGTCTTGTTATTTCTTTGAGAGAAAAAAATGTTTTATTTTATTTTATTTTATTTTATATTTTATTATTTTTATTTGTGGCAAATTAAAGCCATAAAGCGTTTTGTTTTTTTCTTTTAGATAAATTAATATGAAAATATTAATTTATTTTATTATTTTATTTATTAAATTAAATTAAATTTAAAATTAAAGTCATAAAAGTCTTGTTTATTTCCTTGTTTTTATTTCTCTTTAGCTTTCTTTTTATTTCTGGCAATAAAGTCTTAACATCTTTTGTTATTTGTTTGAGCGAGGAAAAATATATAAAACTGTTATTTTATTTTATTTCTGGCAAATTAAAGTCGGAAATGTCTTATTTCTTTGATATAAAAAAACTGATTTCATTTATTTTATTTTTATTTTATTATGTGTCATTGTATTTTATTTTTGGGAAATTAAAGTGATTAAACATCTTTTGTTATTTCTATTGAAAGTATAAAGCTATTTTTATTTTATTTTATTTTAGTTTAGTTTTGGAAAATTAAAGTCATAAATGTCTTTTTTTTTTTTTTTTTTTTTTTTTTTCTGGCAAATAAAAGCCATAAATTGTGCAGCCAGTGTCCACCAAGATATGGTACAAACAAACAAACAAACAAATAAATAAATAAACAAATAAATGGAGAACTAAACAATAGAACTATCAGATAATTTTACCATCTTGTCAAGTTTGTGTAGTAAAATGTCATGTGGTGCGGCTCTTAAAAACAAAACTTTAAAAAAAAAAAAAAACTTAAAAAACATGTAAATGTAAGATTTTTATTTATTTATTTATTTTAAACCAACATAAATACCAAGAATGAATACATTTCTAATAACTTGACACTCTTATTTATCAGTGATCCATACCTGGTCCAATTCTTCGGTTTATTTTTTCTGAAAGCTTTAGGTCACACTTTATTTTAAGGTCCAGTTCTCACTATTAACAAACCATTGACTACAATAAATTAAAAAAATAAAAATAAGTCATGCAGAATATGTACTAACAAACAGCCAATATGTTAACAGGTAACTAGTTAATAGTGAGAATTGTTCCCTATACTAAAGTGTTACCAAACATTGTATAAAGACATCAATATTTGTGTACAAAATCGAATCCTTTTGATCAACCCATTTGAACACAGAATATGTACAGAGTGGAAACTTGTGACCGGTCGTGTACAACAGTGACTTTTCATTGAAGAAACAGCTGTTTGGATGTGAACGCTCCATTGATGCTCTCGCTCCAAACACGTGATGAAGAGTTGTGCTGTGTCTGCTGATGAGGAGGAGGAGGAGAAAGGTCACATTCTCCACACTCCTCCACAAGGATCTCATTGATGCAGAATCGCTGATGTAATCCAGCGCATCTTCATCGGTCGCTCCTTATCATCATCGTCATCATCATCACATGAGCCTTAAACCAGCACACGTCACATCTGTCTGGAAATCGTTCACACATTTTCCCACACTTCTCACTTTGACGCGAGGGGTTTTTCCCTCGTGCGCTGCTTGCGTCTCTTTTGTGCGCTGAAATTCACGTGTAAAAGCGGATACTCTAGCCGGCCCGTCACAATACGGCAGGACTCCACGTAATCGGGACAAAGTGTGTGGAAACACAATGGTGCGCCTGGACCGGCTCCAAGAGGAACTAAGCTTGAGGCCTGTGTTTTTACTTTCCTTAAATCATTCAAACAATATGATGGCGTTCATTTATTATCCAGCGCTGCTGACATGTCATTTTCATATCGCATTACCCTTGTGTGCCTGACCTTGGGAGTATTACTGTAGCCAGTGTGTTTAATATCTAATGACCGACATCTAAACAACTGCTGCTATTGTCCTGGCGCTTCAAGATCTGGGCTTCTGACCAACAGTTTACAGGATTACTAGGCCGAACTGATTCACTGATTAACCGCCTTTTATGACCGATAAACAGGTTATTTTTATGATCAAGTGTCCAGTAAGGAATATTCAGAATAGACAGTAATTGTTTACTCTCTGCTTTTGACATAACTACCTGATCTTTTGACTACAGAAACAGAAATACAAATATAAATGTCTTTATTTAATCATTACATGATAGTACAATATATAATAATTACTGATGATGATAATAATTAGATTATAAAATTATAATTAATATTAAAATTATTTATTTGTGTTATTATATTACTAACTTTTGCTCATTATTTTATTAAATGTCTTATTTAGTCATTACATGATAGTATTAAAATAATAATAATTTAATTTCTTATAAAAATATAATTAATATGAATAATATTTTATATATTTTTTTATATTGCTAACTATTATTACTTATTATTTTATTAAATGACTTATAATTTGGTCATTAAATGACAGTATCAAAATAATAATAATAATAATTATTATTTATTATTATTATTATTATTAAATTTCTTATAATATGAATATTTTATATTTTTTATATTGCTAACTTTTATTACTTATTAAATGTCTTATAATTTAGTCATTACGTGATAATATAAAAATAATTAATATGAATAATATTTTAGATTTTTTTATATTGCTAACTTTTATTACTTGCTATTTATTAAATGTCTTAAATTATCATTTAATTTAATAATAGTATAATAATAATAATAATAACAATACGTTATTACATTTCATATTAAAATATAATTAATATTTTTGTGTATTGTTATTATATTGCTAACATATTACATTATCATTATTATTATTTACTTTTATTTATTACGTTTAATTTATTGTCTTATAATTTAATTATACATTTTCTTATACAAATGTTTAATATATATGGTATTTAAATTACTAACTTTAATTATTAACTATTATTTTATTCAATGTCTTATAATTTAATTATTTAATAATAATAATAATAATAATAATAATAAATTAAATTAAATTAAATTTCTTAATGTATTAATAATATTTTTATTTATAATTTGTATTACATGACCTTTTATTACTTAATAATACACACACATATATACACGTATATAATATTATGTATTATTACATTACTAACTTTTATTAATTACTATTATTTTATTAAATGTCTTGTATTATAATTTAATTATTAAATAAAAAATATTATTATAATATAAAAAGTGTTATATATTTAAATGTACAAATTTGTCATATTTTTTAAACATTACTTTTTAAACATATTTTTAAGCTACGTAAGTAGCTGTCATGTAATTAAAATAAGCATATTGAAAGTGTAGTAATTATTCATAATTACAGTATGTTCAGTATGTTCTAATACTGTCAACCGATTATCGGCCTGGCCGATATTACGCATTTTCACATCTGCATCCGTCATTTTCGAAACGGATTTGCTGATAAAATAATTTCAAAGCATTTTGTCAGAGCCCTTGTTGACATTCATTGTAATTTTTACACCAGACATTGGATCAAAATATCGGTTCTCGGGTCTACTTGAGCTACAATAATTGGTTTCAGCATCAGGCCTGAAAAACACATCGGTCAACCCCTAAATCAGAGGAATATAAGATGAATGTGATCCACTAGTGAGTCTTCTAGGCCTCAGTTGTTAAGGCTTTGTGCGCTCGGTGGTCTTTCAGTTCACACAGAGCTCTGAATGCACAGGTTGTGGTTTACTGATGCCATAGATAAATAAGGTGGACAGATACACATAACCAGAACCAGTGAAATCAACAAGCTTCTACACAATGCACACACAGAAATGACTTATCTGTGTTTACAAATCTAAACCATCTGTTCTGATGGCCATCTCTGGTTTTTCATACTGTTACACTTCAAAAAGATTCAACACAAAATCAGCTTGTCTTGCGAATGTTGTGCGAAAAATAAAAGTCTTTGTAATCATTTCTCAGACTATAATAACGTTGTCTTTCTGTGGCGCTGACATTTTGTCCTATTGCATAATGTTGAGGTGTTGTTTTAGTGGCTGTCATTCAGTCCGGCTGTATTCTGGTATGTAACGCCCGCTATTAATGATCCAATCAATTTCGATAAATTTCCAAGTTTCACTAGGAAATCATGTGACATTCAGGAAGTTAAATAGGTTGTTGAATAACATTTCACCTTGACATTTAAAGTAAACCGTCAATGATGCAGAATTGAATTCCCGAGCTTTGCTTGTACAACAAACGTTCTTGTTTCGATCAATTTCAGATGTTTTCAAGTCTCAGCCTCGCCTGTACTTCAAAATAGCGTTAGCATTGGCGCTTCATTGTTGTTTTGCACATGCAGATTGAAGGGCTCTTCACGGCGATCCAGAGAAGAGTTGTGTCTACAGCAGTGAGCTGTTGTTGCGGTTGGGTTTGGATGACCGTAGAGCGGTCTGTGTGCCGATTCATGAGCAAACCTTGGACCGGCCTTTTTGATGCCATATCGAGGGCCTTTTTCCATTTCAACAGAATGAAAGGACGTCGTATAATGACACTGTTTTCAGGCCAGCCATGAATATAAATGGGTTTTAATGAATGTTAATGTGCTCCTCTCAGTGCCATTGTAGATGATGAGTAATTGTCGGCTGTGTTAGCTGTATTTTTTTTATGTCCAAACCTGTGTGAATCTCGCCATCAAAATTAGTCAAGGAAACATTCATTTGTTCATTGAAAAAATAAAAATAGCTTTAACAGCGCACATTTTAGTCAATAGTTTGCCAAAGATGGGACAAAAAGCTTTATGATGAATAGCAGATTTTAATTTAAATTCTATTAATGCTTTACAGCACATTCACAACTCAATTAATTCAGTATTATAAATTGATCGTTTTCACTCATTTATTTTATATATATATATATATATATATAAATTTTTTTTATTTTTTTATTTTTTAATAAATCTTTTGTATGTGTAATATGTTTAAAGCAGAGTTATTTTAACATCATTGAGATAATATATATTTTTTATAAATATTTTGAGTCAGGTTTTATTTTTATATTTTCCTTTGCATTCTAATTTGAAAGTTTTAGTCATTTTATTGTGTATTTTTTGCAGTTTTTTTTTTTTTTTATACGTCTATAGTTTTTATATATCATTATAGAAATATTTATATTTATTTTATAATTGTGTATATATTAATTTATATAATTTATATAATATTTTATTTTATTAAACTAATATAAAAATGTTAAATAATGACTTGGCAACTAGTGCAAGTAAACATTTTTTAATATATTTTATTTTATATTTCAATTAACATTTGTTTCAAGTAACATAAATGCTTTTTAATGGCTTTAATGTTAGCTTTAGTTAACGATAAATACTCTAGTTTAAATCAGTAATTATTTTTTTTTATTTATTCGACCATTTATTTATTTATTTATTTTTCAAATTTAATTGACACATTGACACAATGTTTATTTTTTATTTTTATTTAGTAATTTATTTTTCAAATTGGATTGACACATTACAGTCAAAACATGATGATATTTTGTAGAAAAATAAATGACATTTAAAATTACAAATTTTAAAAGACACGATTGGCATAAGAAAAAAAAAATCCTGTCAAAAAATAAATAAATAATAATAATACTTTTTAAACATGAATTTAAAAAGTTTAATTACGAACCGTAAAAAGCTGTGAAATGTGAAGTTGTGAAAAACTTATTTAAAAAAAATAAAGTTAGAATTTTAAGTCAAAAAGCCATTTTTGCCATCAAAAAGCATTTTTTGCAAAATTGTTTCAAAAATGTGCTTCTATAAAATGTTGCAAGAAGATTCTAAACTTAAAAAAATATATAGTTTTTATTAATATATTAAATCAGGTTTTATTTTTGTTTTTACAAATTAAGTTATATATAAATTGTATTACATATTATTTTATTAAACTAAATTCAATTTATTTAATATTTTTCTAACAATTATTTCAAGCAATGCAAATGCTTCTTAATAGTTTAAATTTTAGCTTTAGTTAACTATAGTAACTCTACTTTAAATTTGTATTTATTTATTTATTTATTTTTTTTAAATGTGGTTAAAAAATTTAAACAAGTAGAAGTTTGAGAGTCAAAATAAAAGACATCAAAATGTCTAAATTTAAAATACATGTTCGCCAAAAGAAAAAAAAAACCTTAAATCGGAAAAAAAGTAGTTTATTTTAAATTAATTTGAAAAGTGTTTAAATGAGCAACACCTGCTTTAACAATACCTACTGGAGATCAATTACGAGCTGTAAAAAGCTGGTTTCCTGCACCGTGTTCAACTAAGCTGTAAACCAAGCTGTTTTGACAGCGCTACCCCGTATCTCAGTGTTCCTGTCCATGAATTTTTAACGTTCACGAGGTGCTGATCGTGTTCTCTTTCTCCTCTCTAGTGCCTGAGCTGTGGTGAGGATGAGCAGCAAGCGGAGTTTGTTTGTGCGGCTAGTGCCGTGCCGCTGCCTGCGGGGCGAGGAGGAGACCGTCACCTCGCTGGACTACTCGCATTGCAGCCTGGAGCAGGTCCCGAAAGAGATCTTCAGCTTCGAGAAGACCCTAGAGGAGCTCTACCTCGACGCCAACCAGATCGAGGAGCTGCCCAAAGTACGACTGCACTGAATTGCATTGCATGAATCCAAAACTTAGTTCAATGCGGGGAAACATTACCCTTTTTTTTTTTGTTGTTGTTAGCTGGCAAGCATCACATCCAGTGCACATGTTGTTTGTTACTGGCATGCTGTTTACAAGCAAAAGATTTGCTTACACAGCAGGTGTGCGAAGTGTGAACTGTTTTTGCCTTTTCATAGTATTCTATATATAAATATATTGAAATATTTATGCATTTTCACTGTAATGGTTTAAAATGTGTTTTTTCAGTAGTAATCAGTTTAACCAAATATCATGAAATCATATGTTACATGAAATTATGAGAAAGAAATTTTAAATTGCTAATTCCATTAAAAAAAAAATGTGTTTCTTTAAAATAAAGAGGATTTCAAAAAATAAGATTCAAGAAAATTCAAAATATACATTTAAAATATTAGTGTTTTTGTTAATGTTCTGAATCAGGTTTTATTTTAATATTTTATATTTTTTAATGTTTTAGGTTTTTTGTTATATTTTTTTGTTATTTTTAGTGATTTTTGGTTTTACATGTCTGTATAATTTATTTATTTTTTTAATAAAACTAATTATATTTATTTAAATTTTATTATATATTATATTATAAATATAACAATTATATATTATATTAACTACTAAGTAAGTTAAAATGGCAAATGTTGACTTGGCAACTAGCAAAAAAAGCTTTTTTTATTGTTGTCCATTTTATTTCAAGTAACAATTTTAAAATAATTTTAGTTTATTTGAACTATAATAACATTAGATTAAATCAGTGTTTATTTATTTATATATTTATTTTAAGATTTGAAAAAAAAAAACACATTACAGTCAAAACTAAAATACTTTGTAGAAAAAAATAAATATGATTGCAGTTTTCACTGTGTTGCTTAAAGGAGAAGTCCACTTCCAGAACAACAATTTACAGATAATGTACTCACCCCCTTGTCATCCAAGATGTTCATGTCTTTCTTCAGTCATAAAGAAATTGTTTTTTGAGGAAAACATTTCAGGATTTTTCTCCATATAATGGACTGATATGGTGCCCCAATTTTGAACTTCCAAAATGTAGTTTAAATGCAGCTTCAAAGGACTCTAAATGATCCCAGCCGAGGAAGAAGGGTCTTATCTAGTGAAACGATTTTTTTTTTTTTTTTTTTAATAAAAATTTATATACTTTTTAAGCAGAAAAGCTTGTGTAACACAGGCTCTCGGATGCTCGTTCACGATGCTACAAATTAGTGATGGGTCGTTCTTGAACAATTCTTTCATTTTGAACGAATCTTTAATGTGACTCAGGAAGAATGAGTCGTCTCGGGGAGTGATTCGTTCAGTTGCGCATGCGCAACATCCTATTAGGTTCTGTACTGGAATTAGTTCACCTGTTTTTGGAGTCGTTCGTTCATCTTATGGGGCTGTCACGTGATGAACAAACGACTCAAACCCGAAAACTTGTCAGATAAGAGATGAGGTGAGCTAATCATAGACTAAAGACCCAGGTAAACAGTGAATGAATCTTTTCTGTTTCTTATAGCATTATAGTTTTGTCTTGTTTGTAGTGCGATCAGCGTTTGTGTAAGCAGTAGATGTGTTAGAGAAGTGACACGTAACATTTTAATCATATTTTGCTAAAATGAACAAAATGACTCAAAAAGATTCATTCATTGTGCTGTACAAGATTCAAAGGTCCGAGTCGGTAAAATGATCCGAACTTCCCATCACTACTACGAATCACGTCTAAGTTCATCGTCTGTGTACTCCGGCTCAAAAAGGTAGAGTATGGCAAAAAACTCCATCTTATTTTCTCCTACAACTTCAGAATTGTCCAACATCGTTGTACCTTTTTGTTTGTAAACAGCGTTTGACTTACTAGCACTTTCTTAGTCTTTGCGTGTTTGCTTTGTAAACACTGGGTCTGTAGATCTGCCTACGTCCATGTGACCTTCCGACGTGATTCAATAGTACGTAACGTCGTAAACGCTCATCCCAGAGCCTGTGCTACACCAGCTTTTGTGCTTAAAGTATACAAATTTCTATTTTCTTAAAAAAAAAAAAAAAATGACAGATTGTTTCACTAAATAAGACCCTTCTTCCTCGGCTGGGATCATTTAGAGTCCTTTGAAGCTGCATTTAAACTACATTTTATTTGTGAATTGTTGACTTCTCCTTTAGTTTATAAACTCATAGATTTATGATGAATATTCTCTATATCATTCAGCCAGGATGTCAGGTAAAATGCATGCTGGTTACGATTAACGTCTACAAGTGTTTGCCATCAGGTTTTCTCTACTTCTCGTTTCAACAGTTTCCACTGGGCTGAATGTAATAAGTTTTACAAAAGCCAGATTATGTTTATCCACTTGTCTTTCATCAGAAATGGTGTTTTTTTCTAGACCCCATTTTGCTTTGTTTGACCTAAGCAGAGCTAATTCACTACAAAATGCATTTGAAATCAGTCCAGCTGCTCATCAAATATTAACATGAAGTTTGATCCTGTTAACATTTCCGTGAATGTTTCTCAAAAGTCTTCGTTTCTCGTTTTTTACAGCAACTTTTCAACTGCCAGTTGCTCTACCGATTGAGTCTACCAGACAACGATCTAACGGTGTTGCCACCGGGCATCGCAAACCTCATCAATCTCAGGGAGCTCGACGTCAGCAAGAACAGTAAGAAAAGCGGCCAATTCATCTCCTCTTTCTTTTTCCTTTTTGGAGTCCAGTTACGCTATCGGACGACCCATAACCGAAGCGGAGGCACACTGATATCTGCTCTGACTCACTGACCCCTCATCCGCTGTAATTTAATTCATCACGTTTTGGATTTCACTTAATGCCGAAACACACATTTTAAAAACTTAACATTGTCATTGCTTTAGAATAATGTTCGATGCGTTTAGCTGTTATCAAACTTGAAGAAATACAAATAAACAAATGGAAACTAGCTGCCTATCTAGACAGCAGCTCTTTAGGGATCGTAACGGAGCCGTGCGATTACCCACTCGATTTGATATCCTGTACGCCGATGACAATCTGACATTTGTCACTGGAAAAGTTTATTGCGTTTTGAAGCCTGAGTGAAGACCACAACACTACAAACACATGTTCTGTGTTTACACATCACTTCATCTTTCAGCTGGTGCGTTGCAGCATCTGATAGCGTAATGACAGACAGTGACGAGCTCAGCGCAGCACAGGAAGTCTCATTCAAAACCTTGTTTTCATGCAATATGCTGTCAGCAGTTAGCAGTAGTGATTTTGATTGGTTTATGAAGTTTTTATACTTTTAACAGTTCGGGGTTTCCTTCCTTCCTCAATTTTGACTTTATATCTTTAGCAATTGCGTGTTCATGTCTCACAATTCTGAGAACGAAAGTAACATTTGCAAGATGTAAACTTGCCAGAATTGTGAGATTAAAAGGTCACAACTACCTTTTTTATTTTTTATACAGTTGCAGCAACGGGCTTTTTCACGAGCCACATTAAATTAAGATGTTTTAAGCATTGAAACAATTTCTTGCATTATTTTAAAAAATAATTAATTAGATAAAAGGGTTGGTGAGACTAAATAACAATTAGAATTGTATGTTAAAAAGCCAACTTGTGTTTTTTTTTAATTGCTTTTAATTATTTTACTGTTTGTATAAAAAGTTTTAAAACATTAAATCTCTTTTAAATGTTTTTTTTTTTTAATAATTTAATAATTTATTTATATGCACCAGTATGATGAAACATGCTAATAAATAGTAATATTTTGCAGTATAAAATATGTATTTAAAAATAAATAAATAAAGTGACATTCCATGAGCCACATTTAATTAAAATGTTTTATGCATTGAAACAATTTCTTACGTTACTTAAAAAAAAAAAAATCATAATTCATTAGATAAAAGGGTTGATGAGACTAAATAATTAGAATTGCAAATTAAAAAGCCACAATTATGTTTTTTTAATTACTTTTAATTAATTTACTGTTTGTATAAAATGTTTTAAAACATTAAATCTCTTTTAAATGTTTTTTTTTTTTTTTATAATTTAATAATTTCTTTATTTATATGCACCAGTATGATGAAACATGATAATAAATAGTACTATTTTGCCGTATAAAATATGTATTTAAAAATAAATAAATAAATTGACATTCCATGAGCCACATTTAATTAAAATGTTTCATTCATTAGATAAAAGGGTTGATGAGACTTTTATAATATAACTATATATATAATTGTATATATTTTCTATGTGTTTTAAAAGTTTGGGGTCAGAAAGATGAATAAAAATACAACAGTAGTATTGTAAAACATAAATAAATAAAAAATATATATATTTGACATACTCTACCTGTTAAGTATGTAATATATAAATATATTTTTATTTTTATTTTATTTATTTATTTATTTATTTGTTTTACTTTTTATTTACTTTCTTTAGTTTTTAATTACTAATTACTTGTTTGGAAGAACTCTCTTCTACTCACCAAGCTGCATTTATTTGATCAGAAATTCTGAAAAAAAGTGTAATATTGTGACATATTACAATTTAAAATAGCCGTTTTCCATTTAATATATTCTAAAATGTTTTTATATTTTTTTTTATTAAAAGAATTTTGTTTATAAATTGACTACAGCTAAGACTAATACATTCTGCAAAATAAAATAATAAAATAAAATAAAATGCATGACCTACACTACACTACTAAAGTTTTGAAATAAGTCCCTTACTACTTACTAAGGCTGCATTTATTTGATCAAAAATACAGTAAAAACAGTAAAAATGTGAAATATTATTACTGTTTATAATACCCATTTCCTATTTGAATATTTGAGTATATTATTGTTAATGTAATTTATTCCTGTGATCAAAGCTGAATTTCCACATCATTACTTCAGTATTCAGTGTCACATGATCCTATAGAAATAATTCATATATGCCCCATGAAAGTTATTTTTTTATTTTTTCCCAAATTCAGTTTTATTTTTTTCCAAAATTTTCTGGACTCTTTTTAATGGTTAAATTAAATTTTATTAATCAAAAAGCGAGTCTAATTAATTAAAATCACGAACCTTATACTATGTAACATTCATTCATTAAAAATTTTACACAAATGACATGTTTAGGGCCCTATGAAATGTTTTATTGTTACCAAATTCAGTTTCAGCATGTCTGATTATTTGAATGCATAAACCAACTTAATTTAATAAAGTTTATTTTTACGATATTTTACAGTGTTTCTAGTTGTCAGATGAAGACATAAAATATTCATTTAATTGATCTTTTAATCAAATGAAAATTAAACTTTATTTTCTATTAAAATTAAAACATTAAATAAATATTGTGTGATTATTCCCTAATAAAATAAAGCTTTAACAATTGTAGTAATAATAGTAGTAGTACTATTCTACTAAACAATAGTACTAGGTGTCTTCAAATTAAACCAAACTTTTATTTTGACGGGTTGCCGTGAATATCTTTTCTTTATATATATGATATAACGATAGTTTCTCTCAAAATAAACAGTAAAATGCTCACGAAGAAACTTCAGAGCAGTTCTGGAGATGTTGTTTCTGTATTTATGTCCTCATTTGACATTATAAATGTCTTTACTGCACTTTTAAACAATTTAATACAGCTTTGCTGAATAATAGTATTAATTTCTTTCCAAAAAAACCAAAATAAATGTTGCTGAGCCCCAACTTTTAAAGCGTAGTGTATCCACCACACTCCTTACTGTTAGCTGAAAGCTACAAATTAAGTTAATCAGAACAAGCAAAGTCAACATGAAAACCATAATTTCATAAGTTTTACAGGAGTAATATGGGTTGTAGCATTTCTATGCTTCACACACATCACTCCACAGCCCCTACCGCAATTTATGTGACTTTTAATTGATACTCCCTTCCCGACCGGAACGTGTCTGTTTTTAGCAGAGCGGCTGAAGGTGGGTCACCTCGTGCGGTGGATGAGAGCTCACAGATGTGTGTGTGTTCAGTGAGTCTGTGGTTTACTCTGCACGCTGGTTTAGTTTAGCATCCGAGTGCGTTGGAGGAGGATATCGCAACATAACATTAATGTCACACTCCAGCTCATGCGGTTAGTAGGACAGGAAGTAAGCAGTCTAGCTCTAATGCTGCATGAGCTTATGTAGTTTCTAAAAACAGCATTAGGTGTCAACTTTCTTTGGTGGCCAAGTTTAAGACCTAGTACTTCAAGTGTTATAACTTTACATTGTATCATGTATTTTTAAGTGGGGCACAAATAGTGGGCTCATGTGAATTGTAGATATTTATTTTGATTCTGATTCCAGATTATACTTAACCCTTCAGTTATTTAGCATATGAAGTGTACTACCGGTATAGAAAGTTATCAATTATCAATGTTAAAAATGGTTTTGCTGCTTTCTTTTTTTGAGGAATAAAAAGTTCAAAAGAGAACATTAAACATTTAAAAAAAAAACTAGTAGTGTAGGTCAAGTTTTGTTTTATTTTATTTTATTTTATTTTATTTTATTTTATTTTATTTTATTTTATTTTATTTTATTTTATTTTATTTTATTTTGTTTTATTTTGTTTTATTTTATTTTGCAACATTTATTATTCTTAGTTGTTGTCAGTGTATACATATTTTGTGAATGTATGTATTTGTGTATAAATCATTTTTATTTTATTTTATTTTATTTTGCAACATTTGTGTTGCATTTCAAACCTCAAGTTTGCCAATTTTCAACTGCAAATTTACAAAATATTATTTCATAATACACAATAATATACATTTCAGGCACTTTTATTTTATTTTAATTTAATTTTAATTTATTTTTATTTTTAGTTTTATTTTATTTCTTTATATTATTTTATTTTAGTTTTATTTTATTTTATTTTATTTTATAAATGTGTGTATTTTTGTATAAATAATTTTTATTTTATTTTATTTTGCAACATTTGTGTTGCATTTTAAACCTTAAGTTTGCCAATTCAAGTTTGCCAATTTCAACTGAAAATTCACAAAATATTACTTCCAGTGGAAAAATATACATTTCAGGCACTTTTATTTTATTTTATTTTATTTTATTTTATTTTATTTTATTTTATTTTATTTTATTTTATTTTATTTATTTTGTTTTGTGTTTTGTTTTGTTGTTTTTTTTGTTTTATTTTGCAAAATTTATTATTCTTAGTTGTTGTCTTTATAAATATTTTATAAATGTGTGTATTTTTATATAAATAATATTTTATTTAATTTTATTTTGCAACATTTGTGTTGCATTTTAAACTTCAAGTTTGCCAATTTTGAACTGAAAATTCACAAAATATTATTTACAGTAAATAATATACTATTCAGGCACATTTTACTTGTTTTATTTTATTGTGTAATTTAATTTAATTTTTTGATTTATATTTTATTTTATTTTATTTTGCAACTTTTTTTTATTCTTAGTCGTTGTCAGTTTATAAATATTTTATAAATGTATGTATTTTTTATATAAATAATTTTTATTTTTTGTTTTATTATCTTATTTTATTTTGCAACATTTGTGTTGCATTTTAAACCTCAAGTTTGCCAATTTTCAAGTGAAAATTCACAAAATATTTTTTCCATTGGAAATTATTATATTTTGTTTATTTATTTATTTATTTTTTTGCAGAATTTCTCAATCTTAGTTGTTTTCCGTTTTTAAATTCTCTCTCTCTCTCTATATATATATAGAACTAGAAATATAGCAAAAATAATTTAAATGAAATTTATATTTAGTTTTTGTAATAGTGTAAGTGTTCAGGATCTTTTCTTAAATTAAATAATTAAATATTGTGTTTGTATATTTATTGTCTGCAGTCAGTCAAGAAGCATTAACTGAACTCGTTGTACAGACTGTTCGTTTAAAGCGTTTTCTAAACCCTAGGCACAAAGACAAGAGAAAACATAAAACAAACCATTAATTATTGTATCACTCTTGTTTGTTTGTTTGTTTGTTTGTTTTAAAATTTCAGGCATCCAGGAGTTTCCTGAAAATATCAAGAACTGTAAAGTCCTGGCCATCGTAGAAGCGAGTGTGAACCCTATATCAAAGTAAGTACACAGCTAGCAGAGGAGAGCTGTGTGTGCGTTCAATCTGTGATGTAACGAAACACTCTCGTGTCTCCGCAGACTCCCAGAAGGCTTCACGCAGCTCCTCAGCCTGACCCAGCTCTACCTGAACGACGCCTTCCTAGAGTTCCTACCAGCCAGCTTCGGCAGGTCAGACACACACACACACACACACACACTGGCTTACAGTCATGTACACAGAGTCCTGGACAGAACAAGATAATCCAAGCTCCTGTTTCAGATCAGACAGTATCTAGATTCAACAGTGGCCAAAGTATGTACTACATTAAAATATAAAAAGAACAAAACTGTTCTCCCAAATAGTGAAGATGTTTTCCAAACCCACGCAAAACAGGTTTAACATCCATCCATCAAGATTGTTGAATTATGCGAGCTGTACACATGTGAAATTTCCTTGGAAAGCACCTCCTGACGTTTCCTGGAGCTTATATTAGATCTAAAACCTCAGGAATGGTGCGTTCCTATGAAAATGCAGTGCAGTTCCTGCGAAAGGTCGTGCAGCACTACTTTTGACACATAAACATGCACACACAGCCTGAAATAGACTTCAAATGATCACGCAACATGCAGCGCAGTTCCTGTTTCAATTTGCATACTTCTGCTGAATACTAAAAACAGGACAGTGTATTTTTAATATGTAAGTCAGTGGAGTAGAATTTTTATTTTATTTTATTTTATTATTTTCCGTGTTTTAAAAGATATATTCCAAATCCCATCTATTTATTCATTAATTCAGTATTTTAAGATCTATCCAAAATCAAGTCTTATTTGTTTATTCATTTATTTTTTTAATATTTTAATATTTTTTTTCAGTATTTTAAAAGTTGTGTTATGTATTTTATTTAATTTTATTTTATTTTGAAGTACTTTAAGTTGTATCCAAAATCCCCTCTTTTTATTTATTTATTTATAAATATATCCAAAATCCCCTCTTTATTTATTTCAGTATTTTAAGGTATATCTAAAATCCCTTCTTTTTATTTATTTACTTATTTATTTAAAAATGTTTCATTTTCAATATTTCAGTATTTTTTTCCAGTATTTTAAAAGATATATACAAAATCCCCTGTATTCATTTTTTTTATTATTTTATTTTATGTATTTTATTTATTTTAATTTTATTGTATTTTAAGTTTATTTTAAGTATTTTAAGTTGTATCCAAAATCCCCTACTTAGTTAGTTATTTTTAGATAAATCCATTTTTTTATTTCAGTATTTTAAGAAATATCTAAAATCCCCTTATTTATTTATTTATTTATTTATCCATTCATTCATTCATTCATTCATTCATTCATTCAGTTTTTTTCAGTAATTCAGTAATTTTATTTTAATTTTATTTATTTATTTTAATTTTATTATTTAACTATTTTAAGTTGTATCCAAAATATATTTATTTATTTATTTAGTTAGTTAGTTAGTTAGTTAGTTAGTTAGTTATTTTTAGATAAATTTTATTTCAGTATTTTAAGATATATCCAAAATCCCCTCATTTATTTATTCATTCATTCATTCATTCAATTTTTTTCAGTATTAAGAGACAGTATATCCAAATTTCATTCATTCATTCATTCATTCATTCATTCATTCATTCATTTTCAGTATTTTAATATTTTTTTCAGTATTTTAAAAGATATATACAAAATCCCCTCTATTTATTTTTTTAAATTATTTTATTTAATGTATTTTATTTAAATCTAAAATCCCCTAGGTTTATTTATTTATTTATTTAAAGATATATCCAAAATGCCGTCTTTATTTTTTTCAGTATTTTAAAAGATATCCAAAATCCCCT
>JAHKKF010520286.1:0-10511 GCA_019740295.1 Labeo calbasu | reverse complement strand
CATCCATCCATCCATCCATCCATCCATCCACCCATCCGTAACTGTCTATTTTCTTTCTTTCCTTCCATAAATTCATTCATCCATCTGTAACTGTATACTTTCTTTCTTTCTTTCTTTCTTTAGTACATCTATAGTACATTTAGTACATCTATCTATCTGTCTTTTTGTCTGTATGAATCTTCAAATTTCTCTTTAAACTCCTCAAACTGTAAGGCCTACATAAACTAAGGCTTTTTTTCTCCTCAGATTTGAAAAAACGAACATTTATTCTAGTTGAATTAACTCTGGCTGGGAAGTACAGCTGCATATGACTTTGTGCAGGCGAGGTGTGGTGTGTGTGTGTGTGTTGTGTGGAGTCCAGTGTACATACAGTGGATGTGGGAGGAGACAGAGGTGGAGTGGGCGGGTCACAGTCAGGTGAGTCGTTACCTGTGCATTCGCAGTGGGACGGGCGCAAGGCGGGGCTGCACTAGGATGGACTGCCGCCTCCCCTAAGAGAAATCACCGTATCTCATCAACACACGACAGGAGAAAAGGTGAGGAGAGAATCGTGTGTATGTGAGGGTGTGGGCCTGTGCACCAATCCCAGCAGGCAAAGGGAGAGTGCGTCCGTGAGACGGGATCGGCATGCATGTGGACATACGCACGCACCCACACAAATATACATACAACTTCCTAGACGAACATTTAAATGTCCACCAAAATACACACACAAACCTCATCACATAAGTAAAGGGCAAACAAAATCTGTGCTGAAGCTCTCAGTGCCATGTTGGTCATCTTAATGATTTGGCAGCCAACATGCAGCTACAAGCTAAACAAAACTCTTCTCTACAAATACAACAGAGTAATTCTTCAGCTCTCAAAATCCGAATAATCTGCGAACAGGGACATGCTCCTGGCTCAGTGCACCTGATATAATAAAAGTGGCGGGGAAAACGGCAGAACAAAAACAAACATACAGCTTGTGAATGTCTGCCAAGCACATGAGCAAACACTGACAGAACTGACAGAGACGCATCATTAAAAACTACGGGACAGTTCAAAACCAGGGCGCTTTACAAACACAAACTTCTCTCTTGCTGAAATCAGAGTGGCTTTGGAAGAGACTAACAGAGACTTTTACACTAACAGACATTTTTTAGTGCTTTTGAAAGAGTTTCTTGATTTAATTAAAATGATTATAAAAACATAATACTGTGAAATATTATTACAATTTAAAATAACTTTTTCTATTTGAATATATTTTAACTTGTAATTTATTTCTGTCATGCAAAACTGAATTTTCTGCAGCTTTACTTCAGTCTTCAGTGTCACATGATGCAGAAAAAAAAACATTTTTCAACATCGATAATAAAAAGAACTATTATTAATAATTGAGCAACAAAAATAACTGATAATAATAATTACTTTTTAAATTACTAAAAAATTACTAAAATTCAGAAAAGTGTTTTATTTAATATATTAAAATTATATTTTATAATATTAAATAATTTATTTTATAATATATTTTAAATAATATAATTATATAAATATAATATAAATATATTACTTAAAATAATTTTAGATTTAATACATGTATTCTAATATGTATAACAAATAATTAAAACAGAAAACATTTTAATTTGTAATAATTTCACCACCTGTCAAATTGATAATAATAACATTAATATAAATATTAATTAGTATATTAAAATTATATTTCAATATAATTCAATATATTTCAAATTCAGGAACATGTTTTATTTAATTTATTAAAATTATATTTCATAATATAAAATAATTTATTTAATAATATATTTTTAAATTATATAAGGATAATAAATATAATTTTATAATACATTTATAAAATATGTAAACATTTAGCAAATGTATTTATACTATATAGAAACATAATATAAATTATTATACAAATTACTTTATAATATATTTTAATATGTATAATATATAATAAAATGTTTAAAAAACACAGCTTTGGTGAGCATAAGAGACATTTTTCGAAATCTTAAAAAAAAAAAAAAAAATATATCAATTTGCCAATGAGCAATCTAAATGTGTTAAATGTATGTTAAAAAGCTCTTTCCTTCTGTACCCTGCAGTTTCACCTCTTCCAAACATCTTCTGATACCCACCTGAGCTTCGTCTACAGAGCTGCTTTCTTTCACACGCTAATTGTATTTCTGCAGAAAAGTCTGTGCTGACTGCGCTGAAAATGTCTGTCTGAGCTTCTGTCCACTCAGCAGCTTTCCTGATCCCTCGGTTATACGTGCAGCAGCTCCCTCGTTTTATCTTATCTTATCTTGTCAGAAACAGGATTATTGATTTTCTTCTTTTCAAAGTCACATCGAAAGTCGATTTAAATCCAGCCGGAGCGGTCGAGCGGCATGTGGATGGACTGCAACTGCTGAGAATTTGGTGTTTGTTGTAATATACACTACAGCGATGCACCATTTATGAGAAATAAAAGCATAAAAACAAGCGAGGGATGACGCATGGATAGAAACTAAGCATTTGACATCCCTACAGGAGTTACTTGAGTTTAATGCTTAGCTACCACTCGAGGTAAAGCGACACTGAGCAAATGATGCTTCAATAATGATGCAAGTGACCCTTTGCGAAAACCCGCCCCCTTTTGTTACTGTTGCCAAGACAGAGCAGGTTAGTCTTGCCATGAAACAAAGTCTCAGGAGTCAAATTTGGTCATTTTGTGAGAAATGTAGCGCCTCCTCAGTTCATGCGGCACATGAAGCGATCATCTCTTCCTCTTTACTAGACTTAGCACAACATAGACATGAATGAACCTAAAAAGGTATCTTGTTTCAACCGCGGAAAGACGTCAGTCCACGCCATTTTCATGTTCAAATCCACTGACGTTAATCCACTCTCATGTCTACTTTGTTTATCTGACAAAATGGCGGATGTAGCGTTATGATTGGTCAGATCGCCTGTCATTCAAACTCTCGCGAAGGGTCAATTATGTAGTTTTGGAACTATCCAAATTGCTATAATATGTGACCCTGGACCACAATACCAGTCATAAGGGTCAATTTTGTGAAATTGAGATTTATACATCATCTGTAAGTTGAATAATAAACCTTTTATTGATGTATGGTTTGTTAGGATAGGACAATATTTGGCCGAGATACAACTATTTGAAAATCTGAAATCTGAGGGTGCAAAAACATCTAAATACTGAGTAAATCACCTTTAAAGTTGTCCAAATTAAGTTCTTAGCAATGCATATTACTAATCAAAAATTAAGTTAAAAATTAATTTTACAAAATGATCTTTACTTAATTTCCTAATGATTTTTGGCATAAAAGAAAAATCAATAATTTTGACCCATACTATGTATTCTTGGCTATTGCTAAAAATATACCTGTGCTACTTATGACTGGTTTTGTGGTCCAAGGTCACATATCTGAAATATTTCTCCTAGACAGCAACAAGAATAAATGGAGAGCTAAAAAAGACCCTGGCCTGAGAAAAAGACCCTACTAATCCGTTTTTCACATTGATAATAAATGTTTCTTGAGCAGCAAATCAGCCTATTAGAATGATTTCTGAAGGAATCATGTGATACTGAAGACTGGAGTAGCATGATTTAAAATGAATTAGCATGTTTCTAGCACGATTTAACACGAATTAGCATGCCGTTAGCATGTTCTTACTTGATTAACATGTTATTAACAAGTTTTTAGCATGGTTAGAATGTTGCTAGCATGTCGCTAACATGATTTTAGCATGTTGTTAGCATGTTAACATGATTGTAACATGTACTTAGCATGATCAGGCAGTTGTTAGCATGATTAGCATGTTGTTAGCATTTTAACATGATGTAAATATGTATTTAGCACAATTTAACATAAATTAGGATGTTGCTACCATGTTTTAACATGACTAGCATGTTGAAAGCATGTCACTAGCATGATTTTAACATAATTAGAATGTTTCTAGAATGTCGCTAACATGATTTTTACACGATCAACATGTTATTAACAAGCTTTTAACATGATTAGCATGTTGCTAGCATGATTTTAACATGTTAATGTATTTAGCACAATTTAACATGAATTAGGATGTCGCTTGCATGATTTAACATGACTAGCATGTTGCAAGCATGTCATTAGCATGATTTTAACATAATTAGCATGTTGCTAGCATGTCGCTAACGTGATTTTAACGTGATTAACATGTTATTAACAAGTTTTTGCATGATTAGCATGTTGTCAACATATTAACATGATGTAAACATGTATTTAGCATGATTAGGAAGTTGCTACAATGTTGTTAGCATGATTAGCATGAGTTTAAAAGTCCAGTAGGAGATACACTTTAAAATGTAGTCTCAGAAGAATAAGATATAATAGTAGATCAGTAAGCTGGCTTTCTCAAGCCAACTTAATAATTTTGGACTGAAGAAGACTGAAAGTTACAGTGTGTTTTGAATTTGTACTAATAAAAAGGAAAAGCATGTCACTAGCATGATTTTAACATAATTAGCATGTTGCTAGCGTGTCGCTAACATGATTTTTACATGATTAACATGTTATTAACACGTTTTTTGCATGATTAGCATTGTTGCTAGCATGATTTTAACATATTGTTAGCATGTTAACATGATGTTAACATGTATTTAACATGATTAGGAAGTTGCTAGCATGATTAGCATGTTGTTAGCATGTTAACATGATGTAAACGTATTTAGCACGATTTAACATGAATTAGGATGTCATTAGCATGATTTTAACATAATTAGCATGTTGCTAGCATGTCGTTAACATGATTTTAACATGATTAACATGTTATTAACAAGTTTTTAGCATGATTAGGATGTTGCTAGCATGTCGCTAGCATGATTTTAGCATGTTGTTAGCATGTTTTAACATGACTAGCATGTTGCAAGCATGTCATCAGCATGATTTTAACATAATTAGCATGTTGCTAGCATGTCGCTAACATGATTTTAACATGATTAACATGTTATTAACAAGTTTTTTGCATGATTAGCATGTTGTTAACATATTAACATGATGTAAACATGTATTTCGCATGATTAGAAAGTTGCTACGATGTTGTTAGCATGATTAGCATGAGTTTAAAAGTCTAGTAGGAGATACACTTTAAAATGTAGTCTCATTTAATAATTTAATCATTTTGGACTGAAGAAGACTGAAAGTTACAGTGTGTTTTGAATTTGTACTAATAAAAAGGAAAAGCTGATTTCCTCATGACGTGACCTCATTTAGTCTCCTCCGAGTAATTAAACGTTCCTCTGGGACAGTTCAGCTTTAGCATCAGCATCAGAATTCAGTGCTACTCTTCCTCAAGTGGATCGAATCTTGAGTTCTGACCTACAAATCATCATACATCAGCGATGGAAATCAGTCCTGTGAGGCATTCAGACAGGCAGAGCAAACGAGCAAAGACATTCCGACATGAACGCAGACAGACAGACACGCAAACAACGGACAGAACAGTCCAGAGGAGAGATCCAGAAGAAGAAGACAGACCTGGTCTGCGAACATCCTGGGTTTGTGCTCCGGTATCACCCCTCCCCTCAACTCGTCTTCAACAGCCATGAGTCTTCAAACAAAACAAGAGACAGAACGAGAAAAAGAAAGACATTATTAGACATTACTGAGATCAGACAATCAAAAAGAAGTGTCAAATCATCGCTAAAAGCTTTGATTGTGGTATAAACTGCAGTCGTTTGTCTTTCAGCTGATTTGGTCCAATCTGGAAAGCGTACTGAGAAATCCCATCAAAAAGTATCTCGCATTATGTCACATAATGACATATTTCCATCATCCCATGGGAATAAGAGAGCTGATAAATGAAAATGGGCCACGTTGTACGCTTCTAACAACGGCCGCCACTCTTACTGGCAGCTTATTTGAGCAATTACACGCCATTGAAGTGGCCGCCAGCGCGCATCAAAGTGACGTTCGGCTTCGTATACAAAACAGGGATGTTTTCATATCCCCACATGAGCATTTCCTCTCTGGAAATCATATCAGAGACTGTTTTCAGCCACAGGCGGTGGCAGAACACACCTCTTTAATAGGCCCAAAACTGGTGTGATTATCACGGTTTTGTAAGGAATGGCGTGTTTTGAGATGTCTGGTTTGATATATGTTGACAAGACAATATGATTGACAGGATGATTGACATTTAATGCATCCATTTGGTTTGAATATGAAAGATTTCACTGCACAGTCGTTTTGGTGGCAGATCTGATATTGTTTTGATACCGATATGAAATAGTCATTTTATTGCAAGTACAGAATAAGTTACTTATTGCAAATAATTAAGTAAATAATGAATTCCACAGCTTAGGTTTAAAACAATGCGATTGGATATTTTATTCCATTGAAAAATGTACATGTACAAATGCAAAAGTAATAAAAGTCAACAAAAACAAAATTAGAGACAAGTTTAGTGCTTCAGGACTGCTAAAAAACACAGAAGCATCCATTTTATTTCATGTCCGCTTATGTCTGTCACAACAATGTGATTGTTTATTAACAAAGGTCAGACAAAGGGTCACGGGGTCAGACATATTTCACAGAGGGGTCATAAAAGGGAATCATTGTGCTATTTAACATTGCTACAGTATCATATTTATTGCACAGTTTGGCTACAAGAATTATATATTTTGTATACAGAATATATATTTTCAATGCTCTATATTTCTGAATAAATAGCTTTTATAAGAATTTATAGAGAAGCAATGTCTGTTATTGGTTTCTAACAGTAATACACATTTTTATACATCAATATCTGAAGGCTAACAATGAAAAACTAACTTTAAAAAGGCTTTTTTCAGTGCAAACAGTCCATATTTTTCATAGGTTGTTGTTTATATCACATTGCAAAAAGATTTTCTAAGAATTCATTTCTGTTCTAAATTTGTTTCTTGAACTATAATTCATATCTCTATGTTTATTTCACAAACAGCACCACACAAAATAAGATATTTATTTCACAGCGTGCCTGTATCACAACTCACTTACCTCATGGTTAATATTTTATACTGCATCTTCTTGATATTGCACATGAAACGTAATACTGAAACATACTGAACACTAATTTGTTATGTTGATATTTATCTGTGAAGCTGAAAACAAGGTCATATTTCATCTCAAAAAAGAAATTAAAAAAAGTAAATGAAGCATATTTTGCACTGTGACAATTTTGTCTTACATTTATGTAATGAAATAAGCGTAAATTTAAGGCAGCACAACAAATATTATGACATATAATTATTTTAATTGAAAAAATATACAAATTATTCATTTGTAATTTTTTTAAATTATAATTATTGTTACTATTATTGTAATTATATATATATATATATATACGTTTGGGATCAGTGAGATTTTTAAAGAAGTTTCTTATGCTCATCAAGGCTGTATCTATTTGATCAAAAATACAGAAAAAAATGTAATTTTGTGAAATATTATTGCGATTTAAAATAACAGTTTTCTATTTTAATATACTTTAAAACATAATTTATTCCTGTGATCAAAGCTGAATTTTCAGCATCGTTACACCAGTCTTCTTCAGTGTCACATGATCCTTCAGAAATCATTCTAATATGCTGATTTATTATCAGTATTGGAAACACTTGTGCTGCTTAATATTTTTTGGGACCTGGGATACTTTTATCAGGATTCTTTGATAAATAAAAAGTTCAAACGAACAGTGTTTATTCAAAATAGAAATTTTTTGTTACAACATACACTACTATTCAAAAGTTTGGGGTCAATAATTTTTTTTTTAAAGAAATTAATACTTTTATTCACCAAGAATGTGTTAAATGGATAGTAAAGACTTATATTGTCAGAAACGATTTCCATTTTTAATAAATGCTGTTCTTTTTAACTTTTTATTCATCAAATAATAAAAAAAAGTATTACAGGTTCCAAAAAAATAGTAAGCAGCACAACTATTTCAACACTGATAGTAAATCAGCATATTATTATGATTTCTGAAAGACCATGTGACACTGAAGACTGGAATAATGGCTGATGAAAATTCAAAATAGGAAACCAATATTAGAAATTGCAACAATATTTCACAATATTACTGTTTTTTTTGGCATGTTTCATCAAAAAATAAATAAAGAAAAAAATAAAAAATAATAAAAAACAGCCTTTTTAAGTGTAGGAAAACCCATTAAAAATAAATAAATAAATTTAAAAAAATACTTAAAAATCTTACTGATCACAAACTTTTCAATGGCAGTATAGCAGTATATTATATATATATTAACATCATATATATACACAGTACTAATTAGCACGAGTACATTTGTAGCAATAGCCAACAAGACATAGTATGGATCAAAATGATTGATTTTTGCCAAAAATCATTAGGATTCTAGGTAAAGATCATATTCCAAGAAGATATTTTGTGAATTTCCTACCATAAATATATCAAAGTTTAATTTTTGATTAGTAATATGCATTGCTAAGAACTTCATTTGGACAACTTTAAAGGTGATTTTCTCAATATTTTGATATTTTTGCACCCTCAGATTCTAGATTTTCAAATCTGTATCTTGGACAAATAGTGTCCTATCCTAACAAACCATACATCAAGCTTATTTATTCAGTTTTCAGATGATCTTTCAGATAATTTTCAGATTAAATATTTTTAAAAAATGTACCCTTATGACTGGTTTTGTGGTCCAGGGTCATATATAGGGTCATATATATATGAGATTGTATTTGTTGTGCTGCCTTAAATGAACATGTTTAGTTTAAATTTGGAGTGAAACATGACCTTGACCAAGTTTTGAGACATTAAGCCATGAATTGAAATATTAGGAATCATATATGAGGCTTGTGTTTGAATATATGCAAACACAAGCCCATTTCTGCAGTTCTAAAGTTTCTGAAGAAATATCCAAATGAATCCTCTTGACACTGAGACTGATATTCTCGCAAGGCCTGAACAACTGAAAGCCAAATGTGATGAGGAGCAGCAGACACATGAGAGCGCTGTTCTTGTGATAGCACATAGAGATATGGAGAACATGAACATCTGAGATATGATCTATTCTGATGTGTAAGACACTTTCATCACACAGTATGTTCCAGAAAACACAGTGGAGAGAGAAAATGCAGCAGGCAGCTCAGGAAGAAAGACGATTCTGGGTATTTTCAAGATGTTCTGCTACAATCATTGATGGTTATTTGGAAGAGAAATCGCCAGCACCTTTTTCTGTTTTCAAGATAAACAGGTAGAAGCCAAACAAAGGCTTGTTTAAACATTATTATTGCAGATATGCTGAAATCAAATCACCCTAATGAATGAAAACATAATCATTTACACACTTTCATCTCATTCTTACACCTGATTTGACTATCTATTTTGTTAAACATGCTTTTTTAAATTTTTTTGGACCAAAAACTTCACATAGCTTTTATACCCCAAATTTAAATTATTTAATAATTACATATACATATATATATATATATATATATATATATATATATATATNTAAATTATTTAATAATTACATATACATATATATATATATATATATATATATATATATGTTTTTTTTTTTATTATTGTATATATTTATTCAATTTCTTCAGGTTTGGAATGACATGAGGGTGAACAAATAATCACATAATTTTTATTAATGCATAAATGATCTGTAAGAGTTTTTGCAGATGGCAATTTTTCTTTCTGAGCAAGTTATTTAGACATTAGCAATTCATAAACCAACTTTTCTTTTCAGCTCAAGCACTGTCCATGTCAAAGTTGTTTCCTCAGACGGCACCACACTTAAAATGATACACATACTGCGAACACACGACTGCCTCCGTTACAAACACATCCCGTTCATCCTGAGATCATTCCAGTATTGCACTAATACACGTCAAGGAAGGAAGAGACTCGATGATTTATATTTTTATGCCCTTTTGGGAGTAAGAACCGGGTCTCCCTTCACCATCTGAGTGTCTGGACTCCGTGTCTTCATTCCTAGAATTGGATTGAAACAGCAATATACTCTGTGACACAGAATATGCAGTGCTGCATTACAGGAAGTTACATCATCATTTCATCAACCAATGGGTGGGGTGATGTCATTTATAACAGTGAACAAAATAATGGAAGATGGGTCTCTGTAGATTCACACAGCTGAAGAGAATCCAAATAACACACAGTAATAAAAGTGATGAAATGAAACAACAACAAGGAAATGAACCCAGTTCATCAATTAAAAGTAGCTTTGTGAGGACACACAAACATGGCAATTACAAGACTGAGACGTCCATGTTAAAATATGACAGTGGCACAATTCAACATAAATGGAAATTGCTCTAGAAAACCCCTTATAAGATGTATAAAACATATACAGTGAGCCTAAAAAGTATCTGCGTCATTAGAAAAAAAATGTCTGAATATCAAACAAAATATAAAATGATGCAAATTATAAATTAATTTAAAAACTGTTCATCAAAATGTAATTAAAACAATTAATATATATA
>JAHKKF010520285.1:2504-19039 GCA_019740295.1 Labeo calbasu | reverse complement strand
AGTGGATGCGCGCCGCCATCTTATATACCCGTATGTACGGGGGAGTGGCGTTGCGCGCAAGCTCCACTCGCCAATTTCATTGGCCTTTTTTGTAAAGCTCAGAGGCAATTGGTCACTCAAGCGAGTTCCCATATGTAACGTCTCCGTTCCCTCCTTCAGGGAACGAGGGTTACGTACGTAACCTAGACGTTTTCCTTGACCCTTAAAGGGCACAGTGTATAGAATTTAGGACACACACATATTGTACATACAAGGGTACATATAATCGATCATATATAGCATTAAAAAAAAAACACTGTTTATAATGAACAGTTGCATAGTTCATATTGCTTTCGAGTTTTATATTTAAATATTTTTTCCAAATATGTGAAAATCACTAAAATTATATTATAATTACAATAATTATTTCAAATATAAATACATTTTTATCACCAAAATAAGATTCAAAAATCCAAAAAAGAAATGTAGGATACAACTACAGACACCTTGAAGGGAAGAACAATAACTAGGAGACAAGATATATCTGGGGGAGGCCCTTTTTTACTTAAGCATGCATGTAACTACCTAGTAGCCACCCAGAACACCCTAGCAGCCTTCTAGAATGCCCTGGGAATCATATATCAACACTCCGGCAATGCCCTTTGCATGATGTGATTTGCAGGGACAAACACTATTCACATTTTCTTCCGAAAATGTAATAATCTAGTTCGAATGGCTCATTTGTCAAATAGATTTGTTAGTTGTGGAGGTTTACAGGTACTGACCCCTGTGTATCAAGGAATGTTATGGTTACTGTTGTTACAACAGCTCTCGGTATGTTTAAAAGAGTGTGTTTCTCTTGTGTGTGTCCTGGGCAGGTGTTTGTGGGTTGGTTTTTGGTTATTTGAAGACAGCTGCAGGCCACATGCTCATAACAGAGCTGTTTCTACAACTATAAATTGAGGATGGAACAGTTGAAGAATTTTAACCATGCGCTGTTTGTCTATATCCTTACTGGACTGTAACCCTCCCTCCATTGAACATACCTGGAGCAGGGCTCTGCAATCTGTTTAAAGATCAGAATAGCTCATGTTACTGATTATAATGTAGATTTTAGTAGTGACGTCTGTAGTATTTGTGTCACTAGCAGCACCAAACCCACTTGTTGCGTTTGTCTCCATCACAGTAATATGACAACACATGCTAAATGCTTGCATGGAGTATGTTTCTTAATCTAAAACACAGCCAGTTTATTGGATTCAACCAAATTAGACAAATACTAGTTTGTCTTTCTCAGTTATTCTCACTCTTTGCTTTCCCTGGCACCCTGAGCACTCACAGATTGTATGCTATAGAATTGGCCTGTTAACAGTCTTACCGCCACACCTCACCGTCCTGACCAGAAAAAGAGTCTCCGAGGTCGTAGACTCTGCTCTGAAATGTGCACACCAGCTGACTATACCTGTAGCTGCCAAGCAAAACACAAGACCCTGGCTCAGGGGCCGGAGGAAAGGCAACTTAGCCTCAGTTGGAAAGGAGACAGTGGTTCTCACATAACCTGAGCCACCACTCGGCCCACGGCAGCAGAACTTTGTTAAAACAACACGAAGAAGCCGGCTGCACTGTCGTCCGAGCTGAAGTGTTATTCCAGCTAGCTAAATAATAGAGCTCCCTTCTTCGTGTGATGAATAGCACATATCAACAGCCAAAAATTCTATTATGTTCCTGAGATCTGTGCACGGCAGTTCACTAAAGCCCAGTATGGATGGAAATGAGCAAACTCATTCTTTTACGTTTTGTTCACTGTCAGATCATATCTGAAGATACACAATATACAGCCGTGTCCTTCAAGGGTGAACTAAATTTTTAAAAGTTATGTTTATAGAAAGTATGTGTTTTGACAGCTCCTAGTATTTTTCTCGGCTGGATTATGGACCATATTTATTGATACCACAAATATAAATGTGTCAATTCTGACATTTTTAGTAAAAATTGTAAAAATACTGTTGTAAACCTGGTGCAAAGTAATTTACATAGTAATGCTCTGCCTGAGAAGAGCGGAGTGGTTTAGTGAAGTAATAAAATACTTTTCCAAGTTTCAGGTTTTCCAGTTTGCTCAATAATGTTTATGTAACCTTCATTGGTGGAATCCAGAGACTTTAAAATCAAAAAGGAGGCATATTCACACTAAAATGTCCATTTATATTGACAGAAAATCAATTATACTCAACAGGTTTTTGTACAAGACATCTATTTGGGCCAGTTGTGGCCAAATGGTTAGAGCATTGGACTTATAACCCAAGGTTTGTGGGTTCTATGACTGAGTTGAGACCCTCTGTTGGCGCAGCAGCAAAAATGGCTAGACACCAAGAATGGGCTCAACATAGTAGGCCTACAAGAATTGCTTATTGTACAAAAGTAAAAAAAAAATAAATAAATAAATAAATAATACTTTTGTGGATGATGGGATTTTTGAGGATGAAGGAATGTCACACATGCTGTCTTTATTGGAATGTGCCTAATTTAACACTTACCGTAACCATAGAGTTTAATTAGACTCATGGCCTTTGCTGTCATCAACAAAAAGTTTTGCTATCCTTAATACACTGAGAAATAAAAAGATACTTTGGGCCAACTTGTAAAATGCTCTAATTTGTTAAATACTCAGATTTATTTATTTTTCTCAAAATAAAGGTTTAAACCAAACCTAACTTTTTTTCTCAAAATAAAGGTTTGAAACAAACCCAACATTTGGATTTACTGTAATATTAATAAAAAATCATTTCTTTTTTAAAACACACATAAAAAGATTATTTATTTTAAAGTTCATGCAGCAAGAAATACCAGCAAGAAATCAAATTTTAAGCTAACCATATAAACTGTAACTTTTGGTCAAACATTGTTCTGGATGCAATGGAACCAGGAAGCAACAGAATCATTCACATCACAGGTGCTGTAATAGATAATGGTTCCATGAGTTGCAGTTGGGGGGTTGGGGGTGGGGGGGCTTGTCAGCACCACAAACTGATGTTTTTGGAATCAAAACATTTTTGGAACAAACATCCTGTTTTGTATAGAAGATCAGCTGATCTGAGTCATCATCTGAGTCCAGGTTGAGACCTGAGTAGGTTGAATCAAGGCTGAGACCTGAGGAAGGTCTGAATGAAGTATGAATAAGCTTTCGTGGTGAATGAAGCTTTCTTTCATGTCAATGTCACACAAACCTCCGCAGCACGCATACACATACTGTTCTTTCGTACAGAGATCCGATAGGGCAGAGCAAGACCACAAAACACATCCACAGTGTTGTAGTACTTTGAGACTGGAGTCAAGAGTAAGTCCACATGCTCTTGAATCCATGGCAAGACCAAGACCATGAAAATGTCTTCTACTCAAACTCGAGGCGGACTCAAGACCCTGTCTGAACTTGAGTTTTGCAACATAGCAAAAATGTCAAGTCACATTTATTTAGATAGCATTTATGGCATGTATTTATACAGTACAGACTGTGTCAAAGCAGCTTTACAGTAATAAACAGAAAAATAACAGTGTTAATGTTGCCAAATTCATCAGTTATAAAACAAGTTAATTTTTTCAATTTGATTCAATTCAGGTCAATAACAGTGTTGATGTTACAAAGTTATTGTCATTAACCAGCTTAATCCAGTTCAAATGTTAATCTGACAATCCTCCAGTGCAGTTAAATCAGTAGCATAACTATTAAATAACTAGCTAATGCTTTTGCATACAAAAATAAATAAATAAATAAATAAATAAATAACTTCACTGTCAATAAAGTAATGCAGCATTATTTCCACACAATTTTTGGCTATTTTAGTAGTGTTTGCTAAGGTGCAGGCTTATTGCACTCACAATATCTTCAGAAAATGAATTTACAGGATTATTCCTTTTTTAAATTTAACCATTTATGATTACTTATGCACTGCTTTGACCCCATGGTGTATTCAAAATAATTATATCCAAAGTGGATTCTTAGACTAAAACAGCATGTAAGAATAGCTTCTGTAAGTGGTGAATTTGTGTGTGTATGTGTGCATCATTATCCATGTCTGACACTCAAAACTGCAGTGCATCTAACAGGAAAAAAGGAGGGGGTCAGGTGATGAGACTCAATCAGCATATGACCTGTCTGTCCATAAAGCAAAGGAAGAATTAATTAAGGTTGGGTAAATTTGATCCCTGACCAAATCCTGCCAGTATGAATGACCACACATAAGACACACTGTGAATTCTGGGTGGGGAAATGTTGTTTTAAGCTCCTGGAGCAGTGAGTGTTAGAAATGGTGCAGTTTGAAAAAAGTTTTGCACATACTCTTTGGCTAATAGACATGCTATTTTTAAACTGGGGCAAATAGTAATGCCGTTGTGCTTTAGGAAAACCTTGTCACTGGGAGGATCAACATTTCTAAGCTGCTCAGTGGTCCAGAGGTAAGTGTTTGGTGGGAGACTTGGAAAAATTTTGACAACACCAAGTTAGATAAGGACATGGAGGTCCAAAGCCCCCAAAGCTAGTTTGGAAGTCTCCTATTACAATATACTATCAAAGGCTTCACAATACATTTCTCCTAGAAATGCCTAGGATGAAAAAGAAACACCAGTTTTATCGCAATTTGGAAACAGCACTAAAGGGATCAAATAAGAATCTGCTAAGACATTAAATAAGCTGGAATTGTGGGAAAATGAATTGTGCATATTTTGTAACCACTTTGACTTTATTGGATTCTTATATGATCTTGTTTAAGGTCTCATGAGAAAGGAAAATCACAGATGAGTGATATTTAAATGAAACCTTGGGTTTCCATTCAATTAGGAATTCCATCTGCATTTCCATAATATGTTTTAATTAAGGGGTCTTGTTTTAAGCCTGTAAATATTCTGATTGCTAACTTGGATACGAAAGTGCTGGTAAAAGACGTTTTTCATATCACAATCACAAGATGTTCCTCAAGGCACAATACTGTTTCCTCCTACTGGTAAAAGCTGTAAAAAAAATTTTGTAACAACCACTTTAGCATGCAAAAGATTGTCAAAACTGTGAACAAACAGACAGTTTCTTTCAACTCAGGCACAGCAAGATTAGATTTTTCACATTATGATTGTGCCTTAGGAAAAAAGTCCAATGTTTAGCTTCATTTTAATAAAAAAAAAAAAACTAAATGTCTGGTCATTTGGAAATCTGTTTCTTTATTTTTAAGATCTTCAGAGATGTGTCTGAGTTCACTAGTGAAAATACTTCTATTTTGCATTTCATTTTTAATTTAAATCATTCCACAGAAATTATATTTTGTTGCATAACAATAAGTTACATTAAAATAAATAAATAAATAAATCAGTTTGTTTTCAAGTTTAAATTACACTCTTAAAAATGAAGGTGCTTCACGATGCCATAGAAGAACCTTTTTTGTCTAAATGGTTCCATAAAGAACCTTCAGCATCTGAAGAACCTTTCTGTTTCACAAAAGGTTCTTTGTGGTGAAAGAAGGTTCTTCAGATTATGAAAATGTAAGAAAGAGATGGTTCTTTAAAGAACCTTTGACTGAATGGTTCTTTGTGGAACCAAAAATGGTTCTTCTATGGCATCGCTGTTAAGAACCTTTTAAAGCACCTTTATTTTTAAGAGTGTAGATTTCGTCCAGAAATTTATTGTTGTCTTTGAAAGTTCAGAATGAGATACTGATTTGTGTAAAACCTAGGTCTAAACATAAAAAAAGAGGCTTATTTGATCTGAATTTTACAAATTCTGTGTTTTGCTTTCTCAGCCTGTCTATGTATTCCTTCAGTAAGCTTGAGACTTTTGGTCACTATTCTAACCTCAGTTCAACAGTCTGGAGCCCACTGGTTTGTGGTTTTGGGGATGAGTTCAGAGAAAGTACGAATACATTCAGCACAGTGTACAACATTAAGTTACTGTCTGAAAGTGACTTAACAGAATGTACCAGTTCAACTTTCTCCAAATGTTTCCCAGATTCCTGGAAGAAAGTCCTATCCATCCATCGTCTGGGGAAATGCCTGGTGACATCCTACTGAGTGATGTGAAAACTGATCCACCATACGCTTATGATTACATGTCTCATACAGATATACAGATGTAGCATGTAGAGTACAGAGAGGCAGATTATGGAACACAGATGAGGATAGACAAATGTTATAGTTTAAAAAACAAGAAAAGAAATTATCCATTTGACATGAATAATGGTGTCCCAATACAACTATACTTTGAGGTTATTTGTTATAAGTTGTTATTTGTTAGTTTGTTCATTCATTCATGCTACTTGGTGAATGATTATAGTGAAGCATAATTTCTGGAAAAAAAAAATATATATATATACCTTACCATATCTTATCATACCTTGTCTAATTTTTATTAAAATTTCATAACTAATGTTTTTTTATGTATCATAATTACATACAGTGAGTACAAACACACGGACACACAATGTATTTAGGTTTTCATGATATTAATAAATGTATAAAGTGTAGGAACAAGGTAGCCTAGGCTAATGCAATAAAATGCATGCATCGTTCAAAAAGTTGCAAAATTAAAAAATAATAATAATAATAAACTGATCTTAACATTACAGAAAGAAAGAAAGAAAGAAAGAAAGAAAGAAAGAAAGAAAGAAAGAAAGAAAGAAAGAATGAAATCTGTCTAAAAAGAAGACTGTCTGTCTTGCAAAGCGAGATGACAAAATGGGTTTGTTTACGTTACCATGGTGAAACGCGGAAGCAGCGCTCTCAGGGTCTGTGCAGAGTTGAGAGGTGTAAACAAAACAATATCGACAAGCGCAATTAAATTAATTTACTAAAAGTCTAAGACTAACCCAGGCTATTGCTTATCAAACAGCGTCGTAAAGCAAACAAACGTGAATGCAATGACTTCAGAGGTTAATGAGGAAAATAAACCGTGTGGAAGGTGTTTACTGGGAAACTGGGTTGAGGAGGTGAGTTTCACACAGCATGTTTAAATGATCCTGCAGGATGAGGTTTAGTAAAGTTTTGATTGTAATCCTGGTACACCTATAGTTACAGCATGAACGCTTATGTTCTTATTACACTTCACCTAAACAATTATATGTTACACTTTTCTTCACGCTCTTCAGAGGGCTACTGCATTGCTAGACAGGACCGGGCCCAGATCATGTGTTCATAAGTACGGGCACACAGGAATTCTTACCATGGACGTGGCTGCTACAACAGAGGGGATCAGTACATTCAAAGCTGCTTACAATTCTCCTAAAAGTCTTGGGGTGCGACAAAAAGGTAAAAACGACACAGCATATTGTATTTGTTTACCTCTGTGATACGTGTATATTTTGTTCAATACGTCAGCCAAAAGAAAAATAAATAAATGTTTTAAAGACATTAAACACATGCATAATACACAAATGTAACACATAGTAAAAATGCAGAATTAGGCTGATGAGGATAGTGACACAGGGATTAAAAATGTATTTATTAAATTCGTTTGACTTATTAAAGTTAATTATTAAAATTCCTTTTCGTTCTTCAGCTTATATAGTACTCCACAGAGGTCCTTTCAAATAAAAGCCCTCTGTTCTTTCTTCTGCATAAATCTGTTTAATAAACTTCATAATAAACTGTTGTTTTCATTTTAGGAAGACGAGCTGAAATTTTGGAAAATGACCTCATCAAAAGAATAAGGTAGCTAAATAAACAAGCATTTATTTTAAAGTTTAATGTTTAACGACCTCATCGTGTGTAAAACAGGAATGACATTTTATGATCCTCCCACATTTCTTGTTTCATGTGTCAGTAGAGGAAACAGTGGGAGAGGAGTGATGTAAGAATGTTTGTGTCATGGTTAGATTCGTAGTTCAGTTAAATCATTTTAATTTTCATTTAACATGCAACGTTTTACTTCATTTTTGAACATAACCTTGACAACAAGTCTCTGACCCCAGACAAGTGGTTGCAATATTGTTTTTAAATTAAAAGAGAGAGAAACGGGAAAAAATATCATTATGAAGTGAGACAGTACCTCATACCCATAGAGCTGGTAGAGGCGGGTATATGGAAAGACAAATACTGTTGTACTTAACTTCATATTTATCAACAGGAAGTTCACGTTAAATAATTGTAGCTAAACCGCTTCACTTTTTAGAGAAACAGTCAATCTAAAGGATCTAAAGGTATCTAAATACTACTCTGTTTAAGTAATTCTAACATGAAGTATAGATATAAGTATAGATACAAATATTTAATCTAATTTTTTGGCATTCATTTCTCGTTTTAATGTAATTGTAATGTATCAAGACTGAGCTGGCTCTTCCTCTATGTCAGATCGCTGTCACTGTGTATAATGGTTAGACAGACTTGCCTACATATATTTCAGTCTGTTTTGTTTCAACCATCTGTTGATTTAGATAGACTCCTTCTGCTGCACTTAGTCATGAGTCATTACTTCATCATCTCCAGATATCATAGTGACTGTGTATTTTGCAATATTAAAAACCATTTTCAAGCAGATGAACTTTATTAAACATCTAAAATCACAAAAACAGGAAGTCAAAAATTTCTTCGAACTTACTGGGCCTGAAGCAAACATGGCAGTATGCAGTACTTCTAGGATAAACGTCATCTGAACAACTGCCTTTGAGATGAATAGATATCTTTCTCTAGGTATATTTGAACTTGACTGAATTGCAAATGCAATCCAACTACGCAGTTTTTTAACATAACATTGTAATCTATTTTATAGTGATCAGATACATGCAGAGATGAACGCAGAGCCTCCAGCCCCTGAGTTGTGCTCTGTGACCAAAGCAGATTACAAGGCGGAGGGCTTTAAGTCTGTCGGTGGACCACTGGCCATGGTCTCTTTCTATTCACCATAATGTTTAAATATAATATTTTTGCTGTGACTGTACTTTTGCATATGTGTGTATTGGTGTGTGTGCATTTGTGTGCCAAGTTAATCTGCCGTTTATTTCCTCCAGGATCATGATTACACGACTGAGCAGGCCATCACATTTTGGAGTGATAACTATCAGAAGATGCAGGTCAGCATCTACTGTGAGGTTTCAGTCAGAATGTTTATTTATTGAAGTACTGGAGTGGTTTTACGAATAATGTTTTCTTTTTACAGGGTGTGACAGCAGTTAAAACTAAGGATCATCCATTTAAAAGAAATGCCACTTTCAGTACACCAATCGGTGAACAACTAGATCAGCTCAACGAAGCAATGCTGTACCCATCAGAAAATGATGCTTTGTGATAAATGTAGAAATGCCCTCATTTGATCATTTTCCTATCTTCATTCATGTCTTAATTTTAGCTGAGTTTATAACCAACAATAAAGTTGTGTAACATCTTCAATGCCAATTATGACTTCCTGACTTACCAAATGTTTTCACGAAAAGCAAGTGAGTAGTTAATTCTTCTCTAATACAATAAATTTACTTGTCTTTGCTGCCAAATGAGAAAATAGTTGTTTGGGTGCAGATGTCAGCTTTTTTCACCTTGAGAGAGGAGAGCTCTAACCATTTGCTGATGGATGGCTTACTTTCACACAGCTGTGCTGTCAGTCAGAGCTGCTCTGTCACTGCATTCCTCTTTCATGCTTTCAGCAGGGATTAATGTTGGGTAACTATGGCAACAAGTAATTTTAGACTTCATTAATTCAGTGTTTCCCTTTGTTTTCACAAAATTAGTTTTCTCTGAGGAACTCGACTGAAGGTCTTTGAACTGGCTTGATTCCTAAACAATTTAATGCTGTTGCTTCATGAAAAATGTTTAAATTCTATTTTTTAAGTTGTTCATTTAGATCTATTCTGTCATGTTGTTGTTGTTATTTTTGGGGGGTTCTAGCCAAAATTCAGTTCCTAAACTGTATCAATGTTTTTATGCTGTCTTACACAGATTCCTAAACAAAGGCTTAATTTGAAACCAACAGAAGGTGATTTTGACTTTTAGTTAAGTTGCTAATAATTGCCTTTTTGTACCATAATTACAAATTGAAAGCTGCTATTATAATTCATAAAGCCCTGGCCAAGCATGTTTGTTACTGAGTATATCAGTGCGTTACAGGATGACCTCTTGGCAACAGGACTGACTGTGACAGAGCTGCTAGTGGGCGGTAATTAAGAATCATGGGAGCGAGAAGCGGTTGTGAACGTGAGTTTGTACACACACACAGATGCAGTCCACTGAAAGCACAGATGCCAAATGGATTCTTAATGATCAGACTACGACGTCATCCCTATTTACCACCAACTATTGAGTGAGCAGTAATGATCATGGAGTTCTTTAACGAGCAGACAGTGTATGGTTTCAAAGAGAGAGTAACTCAAAATGCTTTATGACGTGGAAAATGCTGTTCTAAAATTTTAGATAGGTTTGAGTACTTCTCAATAGTATATTTTTAGGTTGTGATCAATAAGAGGATTATTTAAATTCTATTAATATTATTACTTTTTAAAATCTGAATAATTTGTAAGCTGACCTGTATGAGATAAAATAAAATGATGAGGAAAAAACTAGAGTATTGAGCTTGAGAGTTACAGTTAATGGAGCTCTGTGAAGAAGTGAGATATTCAAGCGTGCAATTTTCTCATTTTCTGTTGTGCTAATAAGCTGCAAAGCCCTTTGGGAAGGTGTGTTGAGTGGAAAAGAGTCATTCAGGAAGGATTCATTCATATTCACAATTCTTTAGAACTGTCAAGACTATATCTACAAGAGCTTTTGTTAATAAGGACAACATGAGAACCTGCTTTTAATTCAGTTTATTGAACAAAATATCTTACAATGTCTTGGGTATACATATATACAAATATTACATTATGATAAAACTTCACTCTGTCCTCAGTCTTGACAACCATCATTCAATGCACTTGAACGTGTTAAGAAAATGTCAAATACACATCACCAGTTTCCAAAAATCTGAATATAGAAAGCACAAAAAATAAGAATTTCACCTGGAAAGACATACTTAACTGTGAACACAAGAAAACATATCTGTAAAAAAAATCAAATATACAATTTTTGCAGTTTTAAAGCAGGTATGAAATATACCTGAATTGACCTCCCTCAAAAGGTTTTATAATGTGTTGTTCCATGCAAGAGCGAGAAACTCTTTCAGACACAGAACAAATATATGAAACAGTGGCTCTGATCCTGGTGACTTCCTGTCATCAGCAGCGCTCTCAGATAACATAGACATCTGTCTTCTCTCCCAGAAGCCAATACGTTCTCATTTTGCCTTTACCCTAAAAGAGAGGAACAGCACCGATCAATAGCCTGCATCAATGAGCACTCAGGACAGCTTGCTGGAGGAACTAATCAACAATGAGCAATATGCTCTTTCTTAATGAAATGACTAAAGAATATAAAGAATCCTGCAAAGACAGACAATGGAAATTGGTGACCTAGGCATTATAACACTCAGATTGGTATGAAAGGTCAATATCAACACAAAAAAGATATGTAGATATTTCATGTTTTGAAATTCTAAAAGTGATGGGAACAGATTATTTTCATTGAGGGAAAACTATTGCCTATTCAAAAAATCCTAAAGAATTTTATACAGAATTTCTGTTAAACTCATGTTGTGGAGCCAATCCTCAAGGATTCAAATAGTATCCTTTCAGAAATCTTCTAAAGGCTTGAACAAAATCCTACTGGATTAACTAAAATACTGCAGGATTTTAAATAATTGTCATTGGATATTGTTCATCATAATTCTGGTTAAGTTTTAAAAGCATTAAATATTGTGTTACAAAATGTTCTAAAACTGTTTGGAAAAAGAAAATTACCACTCAGATTTTTTAGGAACATAGTTTTAAAAAAGAATTCTGCATACAAAATATCTCACAAACAAACAAATATATATTTTAAAATAATTTAATGAAAAATAGTTATTCTCTCACATATATACATGGTGCATCACTTCAGAAAGCAAGCACAACTGAAACTCCATACCTTCATCTCCACGTCTCCTCGCAACTGGAGGTCGAAATAGCCGAACTCATCCAGCACCTCTTTGGTGGCTGAAGACACATGTATCCTCAGAGCTGTGGAGGAAATGATAATCATAAATAGTCAACAATCAACCAAAAGATGACAAATGCCATAATTTACTCAACCTCATGTTTTTTCTGTACAACACAAAAAGAAGATATTTCGAAGAAAGTAAATGCTGCTTGTTTTCATACAACGAAATCATACAGTGACTAGGGGCTGTCAAATTTGGTATTCATTATTTGCTTTCCTTCTGTGCTAGTTTAAAAATCTCACTCACACATTTGCACATATTCAAACTGAAGGTATTTTGTTGTCATAGATGCAAACCTAGCATAACATATCTCAATGAGCCAAGTTTGAATATGTGCAAGCTTAATGAGTTGTGAGGAGAGATGTGGGAATATTTTAAATGAATAATAGCTTAAATTGCATCACACAAACTATTGTTTGATTTCAGAAGACTGTATGGATTACTTTTACAGTATGATACCTTATGCCACCGTGTACTGTCGCTGTACAAAATAGAGAAGAAAAAAGAAAATCTTCCTATTCAATAGTAGAAAGTCTCTGGGTTTGAAATAAAACGAGGGTGAGCAAATGGAGACAGTTTTGGAGTGAACTATCCCTTTAAGAACCACAGCCAATCAGTATAAGTGCACAGCTGTGAGTGAGATGACACCTTGATAAAAGATGAACGACAACAGACACACTGCACATATGGAGCAATGACCAAACTGTCCTGTCTATAGGAGGAACAACATACTGCTCTTAATCTGAAACATGCTCCATAAAGTGTGGGCTCCTTATGGCTAAGTGTGCATTAAGCTCCAACAAGCTGTAAACATATTATTACATGCTATAAATCAAACCGGATATTGGATACTGGGTCCTTGTCACTAATTATTAATTATTAATAAAAGCCCACCTCAGGAAGTGGACTGTGAGTCGATACGTGTGGTATGTCCCACGAGCAACAGCTGTTGCTTGTGAATTGGTGAACAAGTATACAACACTACTGAGCTGCTTTGTTCCAAACCCTAGTGATCTGCATCACTGTATACTGTCCACATAGGCAACTATCTTCTAAGGCATCATCCTAATTATCACAGAAGTGACTCATTTGAAACATTCTAAGCAGTGACTCTCTCGCAGAGCATTCACATGTAAAACACATACAGTGATTATTATGTGATGTGTTTGAGAATTCCAACACTTCAGGGTGATTCCAATAGAGTTGCCGTTAACAAGCTTCTAAACTAACAATGTGATACTCTAATAAGCACAAAAATATACAACTCAGAAATAATGGATGCAATTTAATGACATGGAAGTAGACTTATCTTTACTTTTCAGTACTGACTAAAATACACTACCATTAAAAAATGTTTTTGAAGGATCATGTGACACTGAAGACTGAAGAAATGTCTGCTGAATATTCAGCTCTACTTAATTTGATCAGATAAAAGCAGTCTTGGGTAACGGTATTGTACAATTGCCATTTCTCTCAGCTCTGCATTTCAAGTATCCAATTAATCTCTTTTGACAATCATGTCATCATTTACATGTCAGGAACACTCCAACGATACCTTTAAATGCTGTCTAGGTAAGCACCTCACTAGGTTTTCAAACAAATATTGACATAATGGCAAGTGCCTTCCTGTAAGTTGCAACTTTTTTTACACTACTGATCAAAACTTTGCGGTAAGATTTTTTACAGTTTTTAAAAGGAGTCTCTTAAGCTGCATTTATTTGAAGTCATATTGTGAAATATTATTTAAACTTAAAACAGCTGTTTTCTGTTGTAATATATTTTAAAGTGTAATTATTCCTGTAATTGCAAAGCAGAATTTTTAGCAGCCATTACTCCAGTTTTCAGTGTCACAAAATCCCTCGGAATATGCTGCTTCTCAAGAAACATTTCTTAATATAACCAATGATGAAAACAAGAGTGTCTTTTGTGGAAACCGTGATACATTTCAGGATTCTATGATGAATAAAAAGTTATTATTTGAATTTTTGTGAAAATGTAAAAGTCTTTACAGGAGAAGTTCACTTCCAGAACAAAAATTTACAGATAATGTACTCACCCCCTTGTCATCCAAGATGTTAGTGTCTTTCTTTCTTCAGTTGTAAAGAAATTATGTTTCTTGAGGAAAACTTTTCAGAATTTTTCTCCATACTTCCACGCGATGTGAAGTTGTGGCTTCTTATGTTGAAAGAACGACATATTTTTCTCGTGGCCACGAGTTTAATGCATAAGCAAACCTTAGTAACCTTGGATTATCAAAGATAATATTTTATTTTGAATTAAGAAATAATTATATTATTATTATAGAAATTAATACATTATTAAATTATTATATTAACCACAGGCAATGCTGTCTAGACAGCATTCAAAAGAAGTTTATCATAAATAAATGTTTCACAAAGTCCATCAAATAAAATAGGCCTACAAGGAAACATTTTTATCCCACAGTCTTGTACGTCCATTAACTGATTGTTTTTTTTTTTTTGTGTATTACTATTATATTATATTACATTATATTTATTATATTATAATATATTATATTATTATTAGTTTTATTTTTGTATTCATTTCCCCCTTTCAATTTGATCTCATTTATCATCACACACAGGCATAAATACAATCATAAAATCAAAACTTTATTGGCATAATTGTCAGGCATTTACAAAATATTGCCCTAACCAGTTATTATAATAATAACAGCCTAATAATAATAATAATAATAAATTATATAATAACTGGTTAGGGCTATGTTTTTGTATTTATTATGTATTACTTTACCTAATTAACATTTTGTATATGCTAGTATTTGCTACCATATTTTGCAAATGCTGTAAACGCCTGACAATTATGCCAATAAAGTTTTGATTTTATGATTGTATTGATGCCCGTGTGTGGTGATGAATCAGCGTGTTTTCATTTACAAATGAAACTACGTGAATGACTAATTCCTCAATGAGACACTATAGTATTTATATAGGCTAATTAGACAAAATAAAATAAAATATATATTAAATTCAACCTTTAAATTGAATTCCAGTAAAAATCCCAGTCATATAGCATAATCAAAGCATTATTGTCATGCTGATCATTTACAATAGGCTATCATCACATTCAGAAAGTTAAGTAAACAGATCAAAATGAAGGAAAAAAACGAACATATAAATATAACCAATAATAATATGATAAATAATAATAATAATAATACGAAAAAAGACGATCAGTTAATGGACTAACAAGACTGTGGGATGGATAAAAATGTTTTCTTGTAGGCCTGTTTTATTTCATATACTTTTTGATGTAACATTTAATTATAATAAACTTCTTTAATGTGTAGATAGCATTCGCGTACACAGCATCGTCTGTGGTTAATATAATCATTTAATAATGTAATAATTTCTATAATAATTAATATAATCATTTCTTAATTCAAAATAAAATATTAATAAATCCATCTCTGAAAATTACCGGGTTACTATGGTCACGCAGGTTTGTTTACGCATTAAACTTGTGGCCACAAGAAAAATATGTTGTTCCCTCAACATAAGAAGTCATAGCCACATGAAATGGATGCCGTTCTCTTAACATAGCAACACGAGGCCACGACTTCACATCACGTGGCCACGACATAAGGATCGACATTGTTGTTCCCTTGACAAAATGGTTTTGTGTCTTCTCGAAATATTATTACATTTCCACAAGTTAATATGTCGTAGCCACAACAAAATTAAGTGAACCAAACATGTCCCTTCACGGTCACCGTAAGTTTCAATGCGGCTTCTAATGGGAAAAATAACCAATCATTTCACTGAATAAGGCCCTTCTACCTTGTCTTGGATCATTTAGAGCCCTTTTAAAGCTGCATTTAAACTGCATTTTAGAAGTTTGAACTTGCGGACCCACAGAAGTCCACTATATGGAGAAAAATCCTGAAATGTTTTCCTCAAGAAACATCATTAAATTTTAGTAAATTTTCTGTAAATTTTTGTTCTGGTAGTGAATTTCTCCTTTGATGTCACTTTTGATCAATTTAATGCATCCTTGCTGAACAAAAGTATGTAGTTTAACATGCTGTATTGTCATAGTGTGGAAAAGATCTGCATTCCGAATAAAGATCAAAAACATTTCTGTCACAAACCTTCCCCTGTAGACTCCATGCGCGATGCCGTGTTGACAGTATCTCCAAATAAACAGTACCGAGGCATCTTAAGACCCACTACACCAGCACAGACAGGGCCTGCTCAACACACACATGCAGCAAAGAGGGAGATTAATTCACTGCAGGAATCCAGAAACTGTTTATACACAGTCCTAATGCTTTCTGACAGGTTGAAAAAAATCAGCTGAAGAAAAGCATCAGGCTGCAACGAGATCACATATACTGTACATGACATAAGCACTTTGTATCTCAACTGCACATCTGTTTATATAAGAGATGCATACAGATACTCCAGTGGAATCAGAAACAGAAAATATCAATGTTGTAAACAGTCTTTCATAAATAGCCTGTTTTTTATGTTACTAAGAAATT
>JAHKKF010520284.1:0-15718 GCA_019740295.1 Labeo calbasu | reverse complement strand
AGAGGAGAAATGAGAGTGAGGAGCAGAGAGCTGTAGAGCACTGGGGTGAGAGTTGAAACTCTGTGGTTTAGCAGAAAACCACAGTGAGAAACAATCCAGGCTCATCGCCCCGGAGCAGATACGCTATTGTTATTACTTCAGGCACGCTCTTGGTTTCCTCTGAATTACAATTGAAAAATGAAAATGACTCACAAGCGCTCAAGCTCAATTTGCTCTTTACTTGCTTTCTTTTTTTTTTAAATCATACCCAGTGGATAAGTCATGTTTTTTAAGAAATGAAAGTTAGAAATGTATGTTTCACCCAGTTTTGCAGGCGATGAACGGCCAGATGATCACCAAAAATAATTTACGTTTATAAAGTGTGTTTGTGTTGCAGAACATCATGGACAAATGTTTCAGGCTGCTTCCAGATTTCCCGGCAAAGCTGCGATCTGTCAGATGTCTTTCCGAGCGTACACACGTTGAACTTCATTAAGCTGACATCTGAATTTCTCTGGCTAAATGAAACTTGGTCCTGCAACTCTGTTGATGACCGTTAGTATTAAACCTCAAACCATGTTACAGATATTTGATAAGAAAGAGGAAAAACCTTGAAAAGTTTAATAAAAGTACAGAAATGCTTTCACTCCTAGTACATAAGAAATATCTAACATTTGTCTGTAAATACATAAATTCTCGTAACTGGACAGGAATTTGCTAAATGTGAGTAATAGTTTAACTTTATTATGATTATATTATTGCATTATATTAATTAGATTTTTTTTATTGTTATTATTATTATTATTTAAAGCAGTGGTAGGAGTAAGACTGTTCCTTCAATATTTTGTATTTTCTTATTTGTTTGTTTGTTTTTTTTACTAGCTGATGCCAAATTTAGCATGCCTTCCGTAATAATCTCCATGGAGCAGGGAAGTGTTTGGGTGACGGTAAAGTTTCCTTGTGCACCAGCCAAAAGCTGCGCCATTGAGGAAGAGGAGGAGATAGATTGTTGCCCACTAATAGACGTTAAAAAACTCAATGCCACAGTCACTCTATACAGTGAACAGAACCCCTCAGAAAGACAGGTGCACAACTCTCATCTTTACATTCCTTTAGCTCCGTTTTATTTATTTACTTTTGTATTTATTTTAACAGTATAAGTGCTTAAATGGAGCGTTCAGTTTTTTTATTTTATTTTTTTTATTCATTTTCCTTAAAGGCATACACTGCTGAAGTGATCAGTGAACACCTATTCAAGGTGGAATTTGGTTTTCTTACACCAGGGCAAGTGTACTGTGCTGTGGCCAACTTCAAAGTTGAGGAAGTACTGGCCTCTTCTCCCACGAGCTTCCCACAGTGTGTTTACATACCAGCAAAAAACGGTGTGCATTATTTCTTTTGAAAGTGTTTATACTTATTTTGTGGTGTGATGATAATACACATTTATTAGTTTCCATATGTGTGTTTAATGTTTGCTGTCACTAATATATGTGTTTGCGTGTGTTTCTTCAGAAAGCCTCATCGTCATAATTTTGTGCGCTGTTCTCATCGGTCTTGGCCTAGTAATTTTTCTGCTGTGGAGACAGTGTGCACCTTCTGAACTTCCTCTGCCCAGATCTTTGGTACTGGACTTACATGAGAATTATTGCAAGTCTGTTATTGCTCTTATGCTTGAGGAAAGATTTTTCTGGTCGACTAGTGGTAGTTCATTTTAAGCATTAGTCGACACTTAGTTGCACGTTTATTAATAAATCATATAAATTATAATAATGAGCCTTTAATTGCCTATATAGCCTAATAAGCGCTCAAGCTCATGCAAAAAAAAAAAGCTTGCCACAGCACACCGGCAGATATAATAATTCTGAACGTGTCAGGGGAAACAGCAAGGAGACTCCATTAACGTTTTAATAATTTATTGATAAACTAGTGCTTTCTTTGTTTTCGCCTTAAGAGATGAAGTTGGTGACACTGACTCATCATCTCCACAGTACCTGCACCTGTTTCACTCTCTATAGATATATTTGTCATGCCTGTAAGCAGTATACACAGAGTTTCCAAGTTTTGCGCTCAAGTTCACAGAGATCGAAACGGCAAAAAGCGCATCCTGTTTGCTTTAGTGATTTTATAAAGGTGCCACATTTCGTTGTTACTATGAGTGCACGTATATAAACGTAGTCTTTACAGATTTGAAAGATGTGTTACTTTTATCTGTATGACCAAAAATGACAGAGTATTTTAAGTGCAAATGACCGCACTGGCGCCTCCATCTGTCACGCAGTCCATGTGAAGTCTATGTGACATCAGTTGTTTAACAGTAATTTTATGAAGCTATGAGAATACTTTTTGTGTGCAAAAAAGCTAAAATAACTTTATTCAACAATTCGTCTCCCTGTCACCCTAACGCCATTTTAGAGAGTACTACAACGCATGCGTGTGCTTTGATCTGCACATAAACAATGTAAGCGCGTGGTGCTGCTGACACGGAGCAGATGAATTGTTGAAAAAAGTTATTTTAGTTTTTTCCGCAACAAAAAATATTCTCATAGTTTCATAAAATTACAGTTGAACCACTATTTTTTTTAAAGACGGCACTGCTCCCAGTTTCTCTTAATGTAAATAAACAAATGAATTAATTAATAAAAACAGCTTTGTCATAATTATAGGCAGAAATCAAAGTCAAAAAGGTGGAGAACCACAGCTCTACATGGGAGACCATAGAAAATTATTTTTGTGTTCCCATTTGCTAAACAAACTAAATAATCAGCTATTGCATTTTCATGGCTTTCCTAAATAGGGAAAAATATAGTTATTTAGTGCAGAAATGTGTCATCTCAGTCTGACAAGGGTCCATATAAGCACTCTTGGAACAAGTCAACTAATCAAATTATAGATATACTTTTGTTTAATCTTTCACAAACCCCATTAACTACATTCAATGCATTTATGAACTAAGTATCATTTTTGTATTTTACATTTGAAATTGAAACCATGTTGTGTGCTTTCAGGCTTTACTTCGAGACCTGGAACTTCTGAGCGAGACAGTCATTGACAGTAATGTTGCTCCACACAACGAGGACTCTGAGGGTGACCACGTTTCTGTTGTATCCATTTCTGACTTCACACTCATGGACAACCAGTCATCTTACTACAACACCCAAAGACTGGGCAATGGCTATTACACAAGCCCCATCCTGCACAATCCAGACTGCACTGAGGAATCTGTGGAGTCAGAAGAGTTGAGCACAGAAGTCCAACACGACGAGTTCCGTGTGTTACCATCACATCCTGTTCTAGAAGCAGAGATGGGATTTCCATATCAGAATCAGAATCTTTTACCGTCACTCAGAGACATCCCTCTGAGCTCGGTACGAGTGAAACACACTCAACAGGACGAGATATCAACTGAAGACCCAGAGCGGACTGAAGATGTCATATGGGGAAAACTGAATATGAGACCAATAGAAGACATCCAGTCGAACTGAAACCACTGATGTTTCTTTTCAAAAGGTTGTATACATTTAGGTTGAATGTAACATTTTTTTAGACTCAAGATACAGATTTGCTTTCTGTATAAATTTTAATACCTGCTTTTTTTGGTGCTATTAATTTGCGATTGTGATTCTGCCCTTTCGCCCACTATTGTCATTGCTAAAGTTGCAATGAAATGAAAGTAACAACAGATCTTTTCGATGTACTGCTTACTGGAAGACAAAAAAAGACAAGGTGTGATGATGAACTGGGTTATCATCACGTGAACATGTTATGTTTATTGATTCTTGTTTATGATTTGATATGTGTATGGAGTCAATGTCTAGTGTTTAAATTGTGTTTTCCTATATATATGTTTATTGTTTAGTACATTTTCAGAGTTAGGATGACCTGTGGGGTTCTGTGTTTGGGAGGAGACCATTTTGATGACCTGAAAATCCCAAATTTCTTTTATTAATGGTTATACAATTTAATGGGCACTGGGATTAATTTGAATGACTGGAAGTGGTAATTGTCTTATTCGAAACGTACATTGGTTATATCTGATTAATTGTAATATTCCTGCTTTTGATTATCTAAATGTGCGTGTTGAATGTGTATGTTTTAATACTGATGTTGAACTATCCTCTGTCATGGGTCTTGATCCACCCCTGTTAATGGTTTGTTCCACTAGTGTTTGGCGGGAGGGTTGAGTATACAGGGGAGGGTGTCTGGGTGTAAAGACTGCTGGGTTAAGACAACCTAGCACTGGGTAAAATATGGACATTCTCAGCTCTTGTATTTAACCCAGCAGTTTTTCGAGTGTAGTCGAGCCACGGGAGGCCCAGGCCTTGTATGTGAAGTCAAATGCTGGAATGTCTGATATGAGTGTCAGCTTGTTTCTCGAGGCTAGTGCCCAGGCCTTGTTTTGCTGCTCTCAGCATGATTTATTTTCATGTTTTGTACAGTTTATTTTGAATATTTATTTTTGTTTATTTTGAAATTTGGTTGGAGCACGTGTGACGAGACAGCTGTTATAAATAAAATCACTTGGACTTTAATGGTTCACTTTGCTGTATTCAACTCTTTCGTTCTCGTCCCGGGCCCTACGGCAAAAGTACACGATACAATTTCAGTCAAGTGGTACAACAACTAGCCAACCGACTCATGGTGGCAGTGGTTGTAGCAGCATTCTGACACAAGGACTTGATCCTATTTATCAGTTGTTTGGAAATGGATGGCAATGGCAATTTTTAATTTGGAAGATCCGGTTATTACACTTTGATTCAAAATGTTTTTTTTTTTTCTTTTAAAGGAAGGCATGGATGAATCATTTACAGTAAGATCAATCCACTTTATTTTTCCCCGTAAGAGCAGGTGCATTTTTGTACATTTGGTTGTGGCTTCCGGTCTCAACTGCATCCAGCTATTTTTAGCTGTACAAAACAACTTGTTGTGCTGCTTGATATTGCAAATTGGTGTGTCTTACCATATTATTTAATGTATTATCCTAATTATGAGCACACTGGTTTGTAGTACAAACAGTTTTACCGTTTACTGCACATTGTCTCGCTCATAGGCTTTCTTCCACATAGAATAAATAGAACAAGGTGTATAACATGCCTTTAGAAAATCATATAGATTGATTTTAAATTTCATGTTTACTATAATATATAATTCATTTTAGCCTAGGTGGCTTAGGTTGGGTAATATTGAGTTAAGCACGTATTTCCTTTATTGTAGGGTGAAATGTGTCACATCATGCACGTTCCTCATGCATGTGTACATCAATGGTCAAATGCGGCTGACCTGAATCTAGCAGTCATTATTATTATTGCCCTTCATGGTTTGTTTAGGATCCCCCCCACAGTCCAGTGACTCAGAGCACTATAAATCCTTACGCTGTCCCTATGAGGATCGGTGTTATTTTTGAGTAACTAAGTATATGGTATGCTTTCTGTATGGCTTGATTTATTGTTTAATTTTTTTTTGGAGCCATATTTTTTTTTACTTCTGACTCAGAGTTGCCCTATTTTGTCTCACATTTTCTGTGGACCATGTCTCACAGCTAGCCAAGCTAAGATGCAGATTTCTGCTGATCTTGCCTGTTCTCTTGAAATGTTCCCAAGAACCGAGTGAGACTCTAGGTTCTGGAAAGTGTATTGTAGCATGAATGTCACTTTGTATATAAAAATATGCATGCTTACTTATTTCCCTCTTGTGTATGTGGACTTGGTTGGTTCAACTGAATTTTGCCATTGTAACCATAAAGGGAAATTTGTTGTAGAGTAATAAACACAGTAAGTTACAAGAGGGGAGTTTTTTTTTTCTGTAGCCATAACCATCACTGGCAAATATGCCGCCTCCAAACTAATATCTAAAATGAAAATATTCGCTGCTTAAACAGATGACTCGAGTTTTAAATGTCAAGTTTCTTATTGACCAAATGTAGCAGAGTGGAAAAAAAGTCTGCATTGGTTGTTCAGCTTTAATAAACCACAGCCCACAAGCCTGAAAAACAACCTGCGAACACATATAAGCCCCAAAAGAAAAAGAAAAAGCAAGCTAAACCTGTACTGAATTTTTTACCTGCTGCTTTTTGTCCATGTAACATCATCTTCATAAATGTTGTTCATTAATTGATTTTTGTGACTACGGTTTTTAAACAAGTTCAGGCTTGTAATTTCAAAAACAAAAGAACTGCAGACTTGCATTAGAGTTTCTCAGCGTGATTTATGTTAGACACTGATGGTGGGTGCAAGATTTAATCAACGTGGAGTCCAAGAAAAGTATAATAAATTTTGAACTTTGTATAACTTAGTCTTATTCTGAACCATTGGCAAATTTCTATACGTTAGCTGTGCCATAGAGAACACTCCCCATAGGAAGGTGTGACTCACTAACGGACTCACACTTTACAAAAGAAACGTGCACATCTTAATCCAGAGAAACCTTTTAAACCATATAAGGACACACCTAAACAAATAACTAAGCCTAGTCAAAGGTTTCACATATGTGTCTCTGCAATTCCATCCATGTCGCCTGAGATTTTTCAGGTTTTTTGACATTATCTCGTTCAAGTATCACTTAAATGTTCGAATAATTACAATTTTCACCAGTTCAAAATAATTAACAGGATAACTGTAGCAAACTGAACCGGAGCTCGCTATTAAACTGCCTCCTCTGGCATCGCGTCACGTGACTCCAGGGTTTCACATACGTACGTATTTAACGTATTAAGCTTATTATTGTAAAAATACCAAAACACCAAACAGAATTCTGCTACCTAACACAGACTACAAATGTTTATGAGTGTCTGACCTTTTTCGTGTTTAAGTGCTATAATCGGTTCCCCGCTGCATCTACCAACGTGAAAAAGAACCCAGTATTTTTAAAGCCTTTCTCTGCAAGCTTGTGAAAAAATTAACTCAGATTTTGCTCCCCGTGACTTAGAAAGGGTGTCTTATTTTAATATTACCTTCCCTTAATCTGCAAATTTCCACCCAAGCTGTTACCATTTTGTTTTCACAAGCAAAAACTAGTTTTAACACCACTGCAAAAGTTTACGCAAAGCATGCTAACTGTTATGTCATTGGCTGCGATTTCTTTCCCAGCCATTTACCTTCACAGACATAACCAAATGTTTTTGTAACTTGTGGGTTTTTAACATAAACGTGTGTATTTGACAGTTTAAGTGCAATAAGACATGAAAGAGAACTTAGTTTAGTACTCACATGTCACCACTTTCTGTGTGCATGCTTTGGATGTGTGAGTTTAGAAAACCCTACATCAAAAGTTTAAACTAATATGGTTTAAAACGCATGATTTCATGGCAATAGACGTGATGATGAAAACCAAACAGATGTTTTTTTAGCAGAGTATCCGAGGAAGGAGCTGTAAAGGCACAGTCCTATTCTGGAAAAGGGGGCAGGGAGCAGCACCTTTAAAGTGAATTCTAAACAGTAAACACAAATGCTAAAGTTGGAATCTTTATTTGGCTATCTCTTTATTTTATTTTTATTTTTTTACATATACAGTTAATTTTATTACAATTTCATATATACAAAGATATTCGGTAGAGTCAAGACCTAGGGCATGAATGGTGAAAACATGATGTCACTAGTGTGGCCTTGGCACATGTCCATTTCTGTTCTCCATCATTCGTTGCTGCCGTCCGTCCATCTATCCGTCGCTCACTGATTAGCAGCTTCCACGACATCACCTCATCTGCGCCAATACTGTGGATTTCAAACATTAGTAAAACATGTCAATTAATGTTCTGCTGTTTGCCATTTTGGGTTTTTTATTGGTAAATAATCATAGCCGATAAACAGCAGTATGAACTTTGTCAAGTCTGGAATACAGCACACAACTTTTAAAATCTGAGCAGAGAAGTGTGCCTCATTGCTAGGAGATGTGTAACAAATGAAATTTGTATTCTAAAATCAGCTCAAAATATCCTGTGACTGGATGGAATCCCAGACAGCAGCTTTAAAAAAAGAAATAGGAGCATGTGTCTATCACATACTATGCAATTTTCGTGAACTCTGAATGACCAAATCTGAAGACTGGCTCTGACTTACAGCAACAAGCATCCAGACTGCAAACTGGGGCAAAAAATCTGTGCAAAAGTTGTGTAGTGTTCCAGAATTTCCAAAAAACCTTACTGCTGCCAACCATAAAACATAAACAGCAATAGAACAAGCTTGTTTTGAGTTACATCCTGAAATTTATCATTAAAAACAACAGGTGTTGCGGTTTTCCAAGCTGATTCTTCAGAAAGTGTTGTGTTAAAAAAATGAGGAAACATACAAACCTGTGCAAATTTGTGAATCTGTTCAACCACTGCAGCAAACAAAGCACCTACGCTCTCATCAATCAAACTCTGCATATAATGCACCGCCTCCTCATCTGAGAGGTCCAATCGGAACTTGTCCTGAACCTGCAGTGGGTGAGAAAAGAATGAACAAGTTATTACTTTACTGCCAAGCTCATTTTACCTCTGCAGTTTAGGAAACAAAATGTGAGGATCACACGTACCTTTTTGACAGTTTTGTCAGGCTCCAGTGCAATGTCTGGAATATTTGCATCCACCATCAGAGAGAACAGATTCAGAATGAGATTTGAGTATCTGCACATGAAGAGAGGGGAGAAAAAAAGAAAGTTTAATTCCCATGATTTAGTCTACTGATAAACTACATAAACAAAGTACACTACCATTCAAAAGTTTGGGCTCAGTAATGTTTCGGAAAAAAGGCTGTTATGCTCACCAAGGCTGCATTTATTTGATCAAAAATACAGTAAGGAGTAATGCTGTGAAATATTATTACAATTTAAAATAACTGTTCTTTATTTGAATATATTTTAAAATGTAATTTATTCCTGTGATGCCAAAGCTGAATTTTCAACAGCCATTACTTCAGTTTTTTGTGTGGCATGAACCTTCATTCCAATTCTTCTAATATGCTGATTTGGTGCTCAAGAAGCATTTTGTATTATTATCAATATTGACTGCAACTTCTGATCAATTTAATGCATCACTCAGTGTATTAATGTCTTTCAAAACATCAAACTTCTGAACGTTAGTGTAATTCTTCAGTTTGTAACCAACCTGCGCAAGTGCAGGAAGGCAGTGTAGCACTGTTTCCTGAACTCCTGGTATTGTTCACTCTGCATACCCCCCATCCCTTCCACCATCTCCTTGCTCAGCTTCATGGGGGGTGGCAGGGGTTTGGGGTCCCGACCCAAAATATACCCAAAATCAATATGAAACAGCTTCCCTGCAAGATAGAGAGACAGATCAGCATATCTAATCTGTTGCAAGTCATTAAAAATTGTGGTGCATTTATGAAGTGTACCAGTCTTTGTAAGAAGCAAGTTGTCTAGATGTCTGTCTCCAACCCCTAGGATGTATGTGATGACACAATAGCCCGCTGAAAAGAATATCAAGATTTAATTGACAAATGATGATTTCTAAAGTACTAAATACATAATAAGCTAAATAAAGTACTAATGGATTCACAGACTGAAGCTCACCACAGCTTTTAACGTATGTGTCCATGACTTCAGAGCTGATGCCATATGGCCCCTTATCATTCGGAGCATGCTTTCGGAAGAAACTCTGCATAAAGACATAAATAACCAAAAGAAATATAAAAATATGAGGTATATTTTTCTTGTGAATATGCCATTATTAGACAGATTGGACGACTCTGATGTACTGCATTACCTGAATGTTGCCTTCAGTTGCCAAAACCTCAGCCACAGGTACTGACTGCACAAACTGCATAAAACCTGCAGACAAATCATACACGTCCAGTGTGAAAAGAAACTTCCATATGTGCACTGACTGGCTCATGGGTTTGTCTGCATACAATAGGTGAAGCAGTACTGACCATGTTTGGTGCTGGTCGCCAGAACTTTGTATGGAGTCAACTTCAGGTCCAAATTTTCTTTTCTCAGCAACTGTTAAAAGAGTGTTGAGAAAGTATTGATAGAAATTAAATAAAAATTTAATTACTACTAAATATTTTAATTTAGTAGTAGCTTTATATAAAATCAACAGGTTTCTGTGAAAAATTGGATTTTTGTGTGTACAGTAGGGGTGTGCGATAATGACAAAAAAATGTATCTTTTTATTTTCTGGAATTCTGTTGATAACAATTTCTCAAATAAGTTTAAATTGATTTTTACCTTTTTCAGGCACTTTTCCTTCACAAGGCAATTTTTTTCTAACGTAACTAAATGAATGCATCACCTTTTGTGTCAAAATTATGTTTTTTGAGGAAAACATTTCTGCATTTTTCTCCATATAATGGACTGATATGGTGCCCCGATTTTGAACTTCCAAAATGCAGTTTAAATGCGGCTTCAAAGGATCCCAAATGCGGTTGTAAACGATCCCAGCCGAGGAAGGGTCTTATCTAGCGAAACTATCGGTTATTTTCATTTTAAAAAATGCAATTTAAATACTTTATAATCTCAAATGCTCGTCTTGCCTTTCTCTCCCTGAACTCTGTGTATTCTGCCACAAGACAGTTAGGGTATGTCGAAAAACTCCAATCGTATTTTCACCCTCAACTTCAAAAATAATTTCAAAATCATCCTACATCGCTGCAGAAGTACAGACCCAGTTTTTGCAAAGTGAACATGCAAAGAAGATCAAACACCCTTAACAAAAAAGGTAAAACAGCGATATAAGACAATTTTGAAGTTGAGGAAAACATGAGATGGGAATAACTGTCACGAACCGGAAAAAAACAGTTCAGGCAAAGTAAGACAAGATGAGCATTTGACATTAAAAAGTATATAAATTGTATTATTTTTATTAAAATAACCAATCATTACGCTAGATAAGACCGTTCTTYCTCGGCTGGGATYKTTTACAACCRCATTTGGGATCGTCTGAAGCCGCATTTAAACTGCATTTTGGAAGTTCAAAATCGGGGCACCATATCAGTCCATTATATGGAGAAAAATGCTGAAATGTTTCCCTTAAAAGACATAATTACTTTACGACTGAAGAAGACATGAACATCTTGGATGACAAGGGGGTGAGTACATTATATGTGAATCTTTGTTTTGGAAGCCGACTACTCCTTTAAGTCACTGATTGAGTCACGCATTCAGCCGATTCCATCAAACTGTCATTGATTCACTAATGAAACACTGTCGTGTACTGCTCAAAAGCGCAAAACAGTTCTGCTGTGGCTTTGTTTAGAACTATTTTCGTTGACGAAATTACAGTGCAAAGACAGTAACTGTTGTGTCTCAAATATAAGTAACAATTAATATTAACTTCTTGTTTATTGACACTTTATATCCCATTTGCAATTGTACTGATATTTGTAGAAAAAACTGTTCAGTTCATGTGATATTAACTATATAAGATGATATAAATATAAATGACATAAAAGTCACATCTTATCTTGACTTTTAGGGGAACTCAAAATAAATTTTAATAGACTAAATCATGCAGTGAAAACCTGCATTTCATAGTGTGTGGGTGTGTTTTTGCTTTTTGCAATATACTCGAAAATGTTCAACTGCTTATAGTTTAAACAACAATTACAATATTATCATAGATTATATATACCGCACACCCCTAGTGTACAAGAATATAAGCAGACATTACTAATATGAACTACAGGTATGTGACTTTTTGGTACTGTGTGATGAGATGTAATGACTTCAGACCTTGTCCATGAGTGAAATAATCTGCAGGATGAGCTGGTCCTGTCTCAGGTCATCTCCATGTTTGAAGATGACAGGATATTGCTCCCCATCCTCTGTCTTAAAGATCAGCTTTGCTGGCATCAGAGCACTCTGAGAGAAAAAAAACAGCAGTCAGGGGTGGACGGATGCACATGTGACACAATGCAATGGATATGAATGATGCACAACACCTTAAAGAGTGTTGCAGTCTCAGGAATGATGCCTTTGATGCGGATCTGTGGTTCCAGAGGAAGAGGGATGGGCTCGATCTCTGAGAGATTTACCTTTTCATTATCAGCCAGCAGGCCCTGTAATCGCTCCGTCTGTCAGAGACAAAGAACGAAATGATACAACTAATTTTAAAACATGATCAACTGATTCCTTATCATCTTCAACAGCTATTAAAACCGATTCAATGTTGCATACCTTTTTCTTGCGGTTTCCGCTTTCTCTCTGAACAGCCTTCATGAGCTGCACTAATCTGTCTACAAACGTCTGCTGGGCGGCCAGAAGGGAGCGCATCACTCTCACACTCTTATCACCCTGGAAACACACATAAACATTACATATTATGTCCGATATCTTATATGTGACACTGGACCACAAAACCAGTCATAAGTAGCACGGGTAAATTTGTAGCAATAGCCAACAACACGTTATATGGGTCAAAATGATCAGTTTTTCTTTTATGCCAAAAATCATTAGGATATTAAGTCATGTTCCATGAAGATATTTTGTACATTTCCTACTGTAAATATTGCAAAATTTCATTTTTGATTAGTAATACGCATTGTTAAAAACTTCATTTGGACAACTTTAAAGGCGATTTTCTCAATATTTAGATTTTTTGCACCCTCAGATTATATAGTATAGTTGTATCTCGGCCAAATATTGTCCTATCCTAACAAACCATACATCAATGGAATGCTTTTTTATTCGGCTTTTAGATGATGTATAAATCTCAATAAAAAAAAAAAGATCCTTGCGACTGGTTTGTGGTCCAGGGTCACACCTAATGTAAACACGCTTATGTATAATAGTAGGATTTAAATCGTTATACAATCAAGAGACAAAATGAATTTTTTGTACCAGTTTTAAAAATACAGTCTTAATATCACAAATAAGAGGAAGCAGTGCATGTCATTACATTTGTTTGTTGTAATCCAAGTGGGTTCAGAATGTGAATGTACCTTGAGCAGAGCCTGACTGAACCGCCTCATTACATTGAGGTACATGTCATGGGTTTTGGGGTCTCTCTGCTGAGTGTCCTGATCCTCACACTCCACAATTACATACCTGCAGTACAAAACAGTGTACAATATTTTCTTTTATTTATAAATCTTTAATATGGAGCCATCAGAAATGGTAACTGTTGTAGACATTGTAAAAACAGAACTGCAAATTACCTCAATCCATTACTCACCAGTATAAATAGTTTGCCAGTGTAGAGTTTTTGCAGGCCCGTGATATAAGGAAGGTGCACAGATCTTGCTGTGGAACACAGGTCATATACACTGTTACATAATCTTCACATCCACCATCCATTGAATTTTTTTATTTCTTTTAACACGTACCTCTAGATTCTCACCATCTGTTCCCTCTTTGCCTTTCTGCGTGCTGGGCATCACAGTAACGGTGGATCCCATCTGGGAACTGAAGAACAAATCATTATTTACATTTTTTTTTAGAATTCCAGCTGTAAACATGATCCAGCTATCTTTAAGGATCGTACAAAGATGTTGTAATTCTAGGCAAAGTGATGTATAAATGTTTTAAGGCATTTCACATAGACACTGTGAGGACGCAGCTAACCTGTCCAGATCTCCTATTGTTGAGCTCTCTGTCAGAACCCCTTGACTGTCTCTCTTATTGGCAGGCTCCAAACCACCCTGGATATCATTGAAGTTCTCATATTTCAACGCCTGCACCAGCTGGAGCAAGTACATTAGCAGATCCTACAAAGGTAATCAGAATTACATGTATTTACACAGGAATCAGGTTCCTCTAATGCATCAGTCTTTTAGTTGTCCCTAAAGATCACCACTAGTAATGGTATGTGAAATTAAGTATTCTTAAAGGGATAGTTCACCCAAAAATAAAAATGACCCAATGACTTACTCACCCTCAAGCCATCCTAGGTCTATGTGACTTTTTTCTTTCAGACGGTTTACACAAAAAAAAATGGCAGTGAAGTGGGTTTAAGACGCATCAATTCGCTCCAGAAGGCCTTTACCCCCCAAAGCCATGTGTAGCACTTTTTATGATGCAGTTTTTTGGACTTCAAAATCTCGACCACCATTCACTGCCATTTTAAAGCTTGGAAGAGCCAAGATATTTTTTTAATGTAACTCTGATTGTATTCATCTGATAGAAGAAAGTTACATACACCTAGGATGGCTTGAGGGTGAGTAAATCATGGGGTAATTTTCATTTTTGATTGAACTATATCTTTACTACTGCTCATGAAAGCATTACATAATTTGACAAACAATGATTTGTTACAAATGATACGTATCTAAACCACGACAATCTGACTAACACACACATACACAAACACACATCGACTTTACCTCATCATCAGCCTGCTGCAGCCTCGCAACAGCGTAGCGTCTGACTGTTGGGTTGGTGAACTGAGAGGACAGCAGCTCCAGGGAATCCTCCACATCCATCGGTCGCCACTTTCCCAGCAGCTCCAGGGCCTGTTTGGCCTCCTGGGGCAGATCCCAGTTCACACACTTCAGGAACTTAGTCAAAGCCTAAAAACAGAACCACAATGAGATCTTGTCTTGGACACAGACTACAATTGAGATCCTGTCCTGTTATGGAACAATGCTGGTAACTATGACTTTTTTAAAAATGTTTTTCAAACATACAGTTCTACAGAGAGCAATATTGTGAAATATTATTACAATTTAAAATAACAGTTTTTTAATTTAATATATTGTGCGATAGAAAAACTGAATTTTAAGCATCCATTACTCCAGCCTTCAATGTCACATGATCTTTCTATTATTCCAATATGGTGATTTGGTACTCAAACACATTTATTATTATCAATGTTGAAAAGAGTTGTGCTTCTTAATATTTTGTGGAAATCATGATGAGTTTTTGACATGCATGAAACCATTAAACAGTATCTTTTCTAATATTCCAAATGAATAAATTGCTGAATAAAAGTATTACTGACCTCAAACTTTTGAAAGGTTTTGAATGTGCTTGCTCACCTTTTCCTGTGTGGTGAGGTAGTATCTAAACTTCCACACTAGGTCCTGTTCCTCAGAGCTTAGCTGTTTAGTGGGTGGGTAGCTCACTATGATCTATGGCAGATAAACAGTATTATAAACACATAAGAGGAAATTTCTTGTGTACATCTTTTTTTTAGCTTTAGTACTAACATTGAGTTGATCTCGTGTGGTTGCATTAGGTTTGAGATCGTGGTCAGATGGTCCGCTGCGCAAACTACGAGCCAGTTTATGATGCTTACTCTCCACAAGGTTCTCCTGCAACAGAACAGCAACACCATCAGATACCAACTTCATTTTACAGCAAATTATTTTTACATTATGAACTTCCAAACATTTCCTCCATTATTTGAGCATAAGACAGACATTAACAGCAGATTCTGAAAGGGGTCATCGGATGCTAAGTTCACTTTTTCGTGTTGTTTGAACATTAATGTGTGTTGGCAGTGTATCTACAAATCTACCCTATAATGATAAAAATCCATGCAGCGGTTTTTAATTAATCTGTAAAAATAATCCCTTTTTCAAACCAAGCCGTTCTCAGACGCCCGTCGGTGTGGCGTCACACCAACAAAGGCCGCTCCCACGATAGTTGATTGACATGAGCGTTTTACCTGGGATCAGCTGTCACAGTCTGCCCTCTTTGTTTCGATGCCAGAGCAGGGATGTAAGTTAGACAAGAATATCTCCAATGGGGCGATTGAGGTGTTGTGTTGCGTTGCTGGATGTAATAATGAACATAGTGGTCGTCATTTACTCCAGACATCTGAGCTGCTGAAGATGCAGTAGATTACGTTTGTTTGTGAAGGGAATGC
>JAHKKF010520283.1:0-14145 GCA_019740295.1 Labeo calbasu | reverse complement strand
CATCCATCCATCCATTCATCCATCCATTGTTCTATTTGTTCCATCCATCCATGCATCCATCCATCTATTGGTTCCATCCACTCATTCATCCATCATTCTATTTGTTCCATCCATCCATCCATCCATCCATCCATCCAACATTCTATTCATCTATCATTCTATTATTCTATCCATCTATACATTATATCATTCCATTTATATGTCCATCATTATGTTCTATTTGTTCCATCCAACATTCTATTTGTTCCATCATCCATCCATCCATCCATTCTTCATTCCATCATATTTCTACTTCTCATTCAATTTGTTCCCTCCATCCATCAGTCCTTCTGTCCATTATTCTATTTGTTCCATCATCCATCCATCCTTCGGTCATCTATCCATCCATCATTCTATTTATTCCATCATCCATCCGTTCTTCCACCCATCATTTTATTATTCTATCATTCTCTCCATCTATATATCCATATTTCTACTTCTCATTCTATTTGTTCCATCCATCCATCTGTCCATCTACAATCCATCCATCCATAATTCTGTTTGTTCCTTATTTGGAACAAATAGACTATGAATATCATATCCCTTTGAGTACAAATCTGTTAAAAACATGAAATATTGTACATTTCTCTAACACATACTCTCAGAAAAAAATGTCAGGTTCTGGTGGAAAATAGCCATACTAGGTAATGGTAGTCACTGCATGGCGTTCCATTCTGTGCCTGGTTGACAATGCACTCCAAACCATTTTCATCAGAATGCACTATGAGAAACACACAATATGATCGAACACACAAACAGAGCCATGGGGATGTGTTTGGCCTTTCCAAAAGACGGCTGCAAGATTTTCAATAGAGTGCTAAATTGGAACTTTAGCGGGTTTTGCAGCCATCAAGACATTGATTAGGCACAGCTGGACTGAGATGGCAGGCCTACATGCTGGACGCAGGTGAGACGCGAGAACACGTATGTAGAAAAATGGAAATCAATGCAAGTTTTTAATATTGCAGAAGCGGTGCTGCTTTTGTCATTAAAGAAAATGGCAGGCATCACGCTTCCATTAACATAGAATGGTCCGAGTTAGTAGTCATGTGGAGAATGGTCAAAAAGGTCTATTAGTCTATTAAATCCATGAATCTATGAACCTGTCAGTCATTGTTTTCTATAGATTGCCATATGAATGAGTTCAATACAACCACAACCTGTCCAAAATGTATATTATAACTTTAGTGAGTTGCTGCAATTTAACAATTTCTTTCTGAGCATCTTAAAATGTATTTAGTACATTACTAAGTTAAATTCCACATCTTGGTAAGATCACAGTGTTAGGTAGCTCAAAGGATGTACTGGATAGGATAAGACAGCTAACATATAGTGTATCTATCTTTAGGTGTATCTCTCAACCCAAAGCTGTCAGTTCACAGTGACTACAGCACATTTCACAACACTAGGGGTCACATTACAGTGACATCACTCCTGACTACATCAGTTCCAGAATGATATCAGAAGAATGACATCATGTCTGACAAAACATGACAGTGGGACATCTGCGTTGGAAAACCTCTGTTATGCCTCAGAAAACACTGTAAAATAAAGTTCGTTCTATTCATCTATCTATCCATCATTCTGTTCTATTGTTGTTTGTTTGTTCCATCCATCCATCATTCTATTCTATAGTTCTTTTTGTTCCATCCATCTGTTTTATGATTGTATCATTCTATCATCATTCTATTCTGTTGTTGTATTTGTTCCATCCATCCATTATTCCATCCGTTTATCGTTCTATGATTCTATCATTCTTTCTATCCATCATTTCATTTTGTTCCATTTGTCCATCCATTGTTCTGTCATTCTATCCATCTGTCTATCATTATTCTATTCTATCATTCTATTTGTTCCATCCATCCATCATTCTATTTATCTGTCGTTCTATGGTTCTGTCATTCTATTCATCTATCCATCTATCATTCTATTTTATCCATCCATCCATCATTTTATGATTCTATCGTTCTATGGTTCTGTCATTCTATTCATCTATCCATCTATCATTCTATTTTATCCATCCATCATTTTATGATTCTATCATTCTATCTATCATCATTCCATTCTATCGTTCTATTTGTTCCATCCATCATTCGTTCTATCATTCTGTCCATCTATCTATCAATTTATTTGTTCCATCTATCCATTAATTCATCAATCCATCCATCCATCATTCTACCCATCTATCGTTCTATGATTCTATCATTCTATCTATCCATCATTCCATTCTATCGTTCTATTTGTTCCATCCATCCATCGTTCTATCATTCTGTCCATCTATCTATCATCATTCATCAATCTATTTGTTCCATCCATCCATTCATCCATCCAGTTTTATCGTTCTATCCATCCATCTGCCATTCTATCCATCTATCATTTTATGATTCTTTCGTTCTATTTGTTCCATCCATCCATCATTCTATCTATACATCATTCTGTTCTATCATTCTATTTGTTACATCCATCCATCCATCTATCCATCCATTGTTCTATCATTCTATCATTCTATCCATCATTCTATTCTATCATTCTATTTGTTACATCCATCAATCATTCTATTCATCTATCATTCTGATTCTATCATTCTATCATCATTCCACTCAGTCGTTCCATCCACCCATCCATCATTCTATCATCTATCCATTATTCTATTTTATCTTTCTGTTTGTTCCATCCATCCATCCATTGTTCTTTGATTTTATCATTCTATACATCATTCCATTCTATTGTTCTATTTGTTCCATCCATCATCAGTCGTTCTCATTCTATCCATCATTCTAATCTGTCGTTCCATTTGTTCCATCCACCCATCTATCGTTCTGATTCTATCGTTCTATCTGTCCATCATTCCATTCTATCGTTTTATTTGTTCTATCCATCCATCCATCCATCCATCCATCCATCGTTCTATCATTCTGCTATGCCATAGGCTATATTTATATACATTATGCTATGTTTATATTTTGTCTTTTTTAAATTACATTTCTTTATTATTTTTTATTATTTGAACCGTAATACATGCAGTTTTTGTCACTGAACTATATTTGAGCAAATTTAGAGAATAAAAACAAGAAGGTGAACGGGGGAAATGTAAAATGTCTAATTAAAATGGTTACAGCAACTAAATTTACTGTGCACTTACTCTTTCTTACACATTCATCTACATTTTTTACCTACACTTTTAATCTTAAGGACAGCTGTCAATGTGTTGGGAATCATTTCTCATACACTTGTTTCTGCTAAAAGGAATGTTACTTGTTTTATGGCAGCTGGGACTTGGTGTCAAAAACCGTCTGGCTGTTGTGTGCCAAGAAGCGAATGATAAACGTTTGAGATTTGGTGATCAGCTGACAGTTTTCTTATTTCCCCTTTGCTCAGAGGGATCCTGGAATCTAATTCCAACATGGCAGCCTCAGAAGCAAAACTAGACCCAAGTGTTTGGGGAAATGTCATTTTTAATTAAATCCCAGGTTCTTTAAGATAAGCTGTTAGACTTTAATTTCACCTGGGGCATCAAGCACGGAGCCAAAATACCATTATGTAAGTCTGTCACAGTCAATGATATCTAACCGCCTACTACAGTGGCTTTGACTGACTAGTTGAATGTTAATAACATTACGCACAATCACTTTAATTATGCTAGGTGATTCACTCTACATTTATGTATAATATTATTTAATGACATAACAACTAAAACTACATAATGATAGTATTGACAAAAAAATTGCTTGACATGAAGGTGGATTATAAAACCGTCTCTCATGTTTTGTATTTAATACATTATGTTGATTTGTAGTCTCTGTCAGATTAGCCTACAATAATATATCTCTCAGCTTTTCTCCTCAACAGTAATGGAATTAATTGGATTTTTTTTCTAAGAGGATTTTTAGGTGTATTTCCTGAAAAGGCCTTGATCATCTTACATATGTATCTTTTTTAGGTTTTTCATAAATGCTTAAACATTTCAAGACAATTAAAAATGAGCTTTCAATATGAAAACACCAGTGTAATTTGAATACATTTATTATTTAAAGTAGGTGTGTGATTACTATCACCTGTATTTTTTATATATTACAGGCTTACAGTAAATGGTGTTTGAGTTTACAGTTGGTGTGTACGTGTGTGTCTCATATGCATTGTGTGTTTACAGTAGGTGTGTGTAATTGTGTTTCCTCATGTCTCAGTTTCCGCCTCCATTTTGTCAGTGGTGTGTGTGTGTTTGTGTGTCTCAGCTAAAGCGAGTGAGGAGGAATAACACACACATACACACACAAACTCTTCAGCAGGTTTATTTTTACACAGATCACCAGAAATGGACGGGTGAGCATTTAAAGCGCTCTTTATTTATACGTATATAAAATAATAATTTAAATGCGAACGGGAAGAGTTTATTGACACTTACTGGGATGCTAACGCTGCTAACACGCTAGCGCTGCACGACTTAAACAACTGTTATTTCATAATGTTATTGTAACGGTTTGTCTTGTCTTGTATGAAACACCAAGATATACAAGCGCAAGAACTCAAATGAGTAAACATAACAAAAACAAGTCCAAAAACAGCAAGCATGCGTTAGCAGGTTAGCCTCACTAGCTGTTTGTTTGCTCACGTTGTGCACAGAGAATTAAACAGGAGTTTAATTAAGCGAGTCTATTAACGAGTTTGAGGTATAATTAATATATTAATGTGCTAGAATATGATTTAATTCCCCTGTGGACCTCATTTAGGTTCTAATTATGTGTTTCTTTTGTTAGCCTCATGTTAGCTTTTATGACATGAAATGAAATAAAACAACGTTTCAGTGGTTAAATAAAATGTGTTGAGTTGCAGTTATGGTTAACCAACTAAGTTGGCCTAAGAGTCTATGCTCTTGGGCTGTGTGTCAAAACCTAGTTACCTAGACAGCATTGTAGACATCATAGTCTCCAAACCTAGTAACCTGGCTATGTAAATTACATTTTTGACATTAGAATGCCAAACCTAGTGATCTGCCTAACTAGTTGTCATTTTTAAGCATTTCAGTCTTATAACCTAGTGACCCTCATACAGTATTTCAGCCTCAACATTAATTTTGCTAGCTATTTAAACATTTTTATGAGCTTTATGGTTTTAAAACCTAGTGAGCAGCCTATCTAGACAGCATTTATACATGCATTTCTGGCCTGAGTAGGATAAAGTGATGAAATACTGAAATTTTCATCAGCTTAATTTGTTGTGTCATTGAATAATGGAGGGGATTTGAAAAGATTCAGATTAAAGGATTTTGGCCCTTCCTCTCTTTTTCAGTAATGAATTTGCATGCAAATTTGTGGTGTTAGGTATTTGTCTGATCAAATCTTACTGTGTGTTTTCAACAGAATTGGTGACGTCGCAGTTGGCGTGAAGGTAAACACTGTTTTCAGTATCCTTTGTGCAGTGTTTAGTCTTGATGATGGATGGAGAGTTAGTTTCTAAGTAATCTCATGAAGGATTTTGCAGTGCAATAGCAACCTGACAAAGGCGGCACAGTACAATATGCATAATGTTGTGGAATTTAGTTTTTAATAGATGCCCGCCTGTTGCAGTGGTGAGAACGAGTGGAAACCACAACAGAAATTTGACCCCATAGATACCAGAGCAGTGTGGTTAAGAGTTTACTCTGTAAACTAGGGTGTTTTTATATATTTGAACATTTAATAATTACTGTGAGATAGGGCTGTCACGATTACAAAATTGCCATGCAATTATTTGCTATACAGATAATAGCTTTTTATGGTTAAAGTGTCAGATTTGCTATTAAGCTTAATACAGATGGACTTGTAGAGATATTTTATTCATGTTGAACTTTGAATGTCTGTTTTATGGCTCTGTACATAAGTATTGAACAAAAATATAGTTACTAATATTATTTTTAAATATTTCTTACTTCCATTCATGTTGTATGGAACCCAACCACCCTTAATATTATATTTTGGCAGTGTAATATTGATGATTGTTATTAAATATCGGAATATTATGCAATAGTTTTTCCACCCTAAATTTGTCATGTTAACATGTCATTTTGAGGCAGCCTGATTAAACCCATGAGTTATTAACCTTGTAAATGTGGTCTAGAATATAACAGTATGTAGATGATAAATGAAAGTAAATAATGAGTGCTTGCACTGCGTGCATTTCATGCCATATTCGCTTAAACTTCCCTTGTTTGGATGGCGATGTCTGATTGGAATTCAAATTTAAGTTACTGTGGTTATCTTAGATGTACACAGAGATAACCAGTGGTGCTGTTATCTCACTCTTTCTTTCTTTTGGTTGATCCAAAGGCCTGTTGCAAACCAGCTGTTGGCAAACTTTGCAAAGTTGCCATTAACAGCCAGGAGAGCCCTATGAAATCTGTTTTTTTTTTCTGTTTTAATTTGTCTAGATTCCATTCCTCTTATTTTTCTTTTTTTTAAATTTAGTTTTATTTATTTATTTTTTTGTTTTATATTTTTTTAACCAAATTGTATGTTTCCATTAATTTTGTAGATTCCATTTTAATGGTTTTATTAAATTTTAATAATTAAAAGTGTCTCTAATTAATTGGTTTTAAAATGATTCTTTTTTTAAATACATTTTTTACAATTATTTTTTTAATGTTTATATTAATTTATATGTAATTTTATTTTATTTATTTATTTCAGAAATATTGTGTTGTGCATTTACATTTTTCTGGTAAATATATTCTGGTAAATAATTTTTCTGGGAAATAATCCTTAAAAAATTATGTTTTAATAATACATTTATTAATAGTCGTAGTACTATCATTTCATTAAATAATATGTTTCTGTCACAATTTCGTCAGGTTAAACCAAACTTTAATTTTGACGGATTGCTTTGAAGACCTTTAGGTTTCTGTTTGTGTTTTTGATGACAATAGTTGAAACCAATAAATGGCTGAAAGCACAGCGAGCATCATGCGCGCTTCAGTATGTGTGTAGTAAACAAAACCGCGCATCTGCGCCACACGGAACATGCAGGATTCATATTTAAATAGTATTTTTGCAGCTAAATATTTGCAGACACTTGTCTGTATCGTGTTTTGATTCAGGTGTAGTGACCTACTTTTGATTTATTCATCTGAAAATTCTGTGCCATTCTGCGTTATACAGTAAATTACATTTTTACGACTGGATTCTGCGATTCTGTCCAATCATAGGGCCCTAAATCAGTACTTTTCAAGTCCATAAACTTGCAGATTAGTCATCTGCCATCCTGTTTTTTCGCATAGAAGATATTCATTGTTTGCTTGCAGTTATTGGCAGTTAGTATTGTTGTTATGAAATTAGAGAGATCTTGTCAGCTTATTTCAGTGCTGGCGTCAGACATTGTTTACATGTTAGTCTTGTGATTTATCCAGTTTTGTCTTTAATTTCTGTTGTCCGGTTGAACTCGTAAGCCATAGGGTAGAATACGTCTTTGCCAATTTCACTGTCACCTCATTCAAAAAATACAATATATGCTTTTTTAGGATTGCTGTCAGGAGCATAATTTGTCTTCATGGGTTTTAGCATTTATTTCCCCTCCTTTTTTGTACTTATTTGCGTATTGCATGGCGTCAAAGCCACACGAAAAAAGACAAAGGAGCCTAGGGTGATGCAAACGTAATTTGTTTTTGAATGGACGAAGAATTGCCAAGCCATTTAAGTGCATTATTGGATATTATGTGGCTGATTCTTTGTCGTCGAAAGAAAAGTGTTGTGCGGAAATGTAGAATTGTCCCTTATATATTAGATACAGGCCTGTTACAGGTCTCCATCTCCGCTTTTCATAAAATTAGGCTGGTAGTAATTGAATGGGGGCAGTTTATGTCCAAGATAGTTAGAGAAGAACTTGTTCTTTTCCAGAGATGCCTTCTGAACACAGGCCTTTTAACTCGGTTTGTTTGCCAACAACAGAATTTTCCTCCCCGGAAAACAACGTTAGCTGGTCTTTCTGGGAAAGCAGGTGGAAAAAGAAGCATTCGATCTTATTGCTTTAAAGTCCTGCCTTTTTTTCCCCCTTCCGTTATAATCAGTTTTGATGCTGAGGCTTGTCTGTTAAGACCTGGCCATCTCTTAATGCATTCTTCTGCTTTCGGTCGTTTCGATGTGAAACTTCACCATTCCCTTGATTGTTTGTAGTGTCGATGCCCAGAAGGCACGAGCGGCGGCGGGTTTATTGGCGCCGTAAAAGCAGCGTCCATAAAGAACAATTCGGTGGAATTTTTGGATGGCACGAACCTGAGATGATCCTATTAGGAAGTTTGGTCTGCGCCCATTCGCCATTTGCCTGCCGTCCCATCCGTCACTTTTAGCTGCGCTCCTGATCGCGCCGGGGCCCTTCGGGAACGTGGGCAGCTCGGGATGAGATGACAGCGTCTGACATCTTAGACTCAACAAGATTAAAGCAACAATCTAGAAAAATAAGGCGGAAGCATGCGGACGTGTGTTTTATGTGCCGTGATTCCTTAAGCTGTCCGCAGAGAGCTGTATTTCATTGTTTGGTTGAGGGGATTGTGAAAGGAGAACTTCTTTATTGGAGGGTGGGATTTTATTTTTCTCTTTGTGTGTCTCCGCAGAGAGGATCAGATGAGCTGCTGTCCGGCAGCATGTATAACAGCCCCAGTTCTGGGCTGAGCAGTATAAGCGGTAAGTGTCCCCGACTTGCAAAATATTCAGTTTTCTCGACCGTGAACAGCATTAAAATAATCAAATTATAACAGATGTTTCAGTGCGATATCTGATCTGAGAAGATCCTATCTGGGAATAACCTTACGCTCTCCTGTAGGTGGGCACCCACGCTTAAAAGCATGTGACCGGAATTGCGATTATGCACGCTCTGCATCTTATTACAGCTTCTCCAACAGTAGATTTCAATATCCCGTTCGGTAAAGGAAAGACTTTACTCGATTAAGGGAGGCTTTGTTTCTTGGGTTCATTCTATTAAGGATCTCAATTGGAAATGTAGTGTGAAATGTAATAGAAGAGAAACTTAAAGACACACTTTCAAACCTACCGGAGTAATTAAATCAGCATGCTTTATACTGATATTGGCATTATGAGTTAGCATTTTTTCTATAGAAATGTATTCCCTGTATTGGGCCATTGGTGCAAAGTTGGAAACATCTTGAAAAAAATGTGTCCTTTTCCATAAATTTAGTGTGTATGCAAATTGTATAATATCCAAGGTATACATTTATAGTAATTGCGCAGTTAATTCTCATAATGTATTTTCAGAAAATTTGTCACTAGTGAAACACTGTAATATATACTTTAATGATTTATTAAGATTACATATGCCTTGTTAATGTATTTTCTGCTATTTTATTAAAAAGTTTTCAGGAGTAAATCAATAACAGTTACAATTTTAACAATATTTCAAGTGTGATTTATGATATATATATATTTTTTGTATTTTAAATTCAGTTTTTTGAAGGCAAAAAGTTGATTTCAGATTTCAAAGTTAAGGATTCATTAGTTTGAATATACATTGAACCAAACACTATCATAACATTGACAATTCAATATACTGTACTTTATTTTTGACAAAACGTCTAATGTTTCAGTTGTGACTTTATAGTTTCGGTAGTGACCACATCACATTACTGTTTTTTAACTCACATGTTGAAATACTACTAAAACATACTGAAATACTAAAATTTTGCATAACTGTAATATAAATGTTTATTTTCCTTAGATAAAGGATTATGTGTTCCCTTTTTTTTACCGAAACAATGATGACATGTTTTGGTCGTGACTGTTACGGTATTGACAATTTTAGATACTTTTGAACCTAGCTCAGAGATGCAAATCAGTACATGATTGTATGGTTGTAGAGCTGCAGCTAATGATTATTATTATTTTTCAGTTAATCTATTTATTATTTTCTTATTTTGATAATGACGATTTTACATACTTTTGAACCTAGCTAATCAGCACATGGTTAGCTAGCACAGTTATGAACAGTTGTACACACATAAACTAAATGTTTTGGATTAACACCCCAAAAAAACAATGATGTCACTATCTAAAAAAAAGTATCTAAAATTGTCACTACAGAAACAGTCACAATCAATACATTTGCTGAAGTTTCAGTGGTTACTATTTTAGATACTTTTGGGCCCAGCTCAAAGATGCTAATCAGCACATGGCTAGCTAGCACAGTTGTACACACACAAAAACTAACTTTAATGGAATAACACTCAAAAAAAAAAAAAAAAACCCATGATGTCACTACCGAAACAGCAAATGTATTAGTTATGACTGTTTTGGTAGTGACAATTTTAGATACTTTTGGGCCCAGCTCAAAGATGCTAATCAGCACATGGTTTGCTAGCACAGTTCTGAACAATTGTACACATATTAAAACTAAATCTTTTTGATTAACACTTAAAAAAAAAAAAACCACTGATGTCACTACCGAAACTTCACCAAATGTTTTGGTTGTGACTGTTTTGGTAGGGATAATTTTAGATACTTTTAAATCTAACTCAAAGATGCTAATCAGTACATGGTTGGCTAGCACAGTTCTGAACATTTGTACACACATAAAAACTAACTTTTATGGAAAAACACCCCAAAAAACAATCATGTCACTACCGAAACTTCCGCTAAAATTTTGGTCTTGACTGTTTCGGTATTGACAATTTTGCACGCATTGTACACGTATACCGAAACTTCTCCAAAGGTGACTGTTTCTGTAGTGACAGTTTTGTTTTAAATACTTTTGAACCTAGCTCAAAGATGCTAATCAGCACATGGTTAGCTAGCACAGTTCTGAACAGTTGTACGCACACAAAATTAAATGTTATGGAAAAACACCCAAAAATTCTGCTTAATTGCAGAAAAAAAGTGTTTGGCGGTTACACACAGATTTTCAGTATTTTGAACACATTTACCTCAAAATGATGGGACCCATTTACTCTCACCTTGTAGCTATGAGAGAGATACAGGAATATTTCCTGATTATAAATGTAGAGATGTAGTTCAAATCAGTCTCAGCCAATGGACTAAAACTTTTCGTTTCATTTCAATTGAAAAGACTAAATAAATGATGAATTTATATGTATTAAGCTTACTGATATTTTAAATACTATTGTGGGATTCAGACGGATAGAAGGATCGAATGCTTTTTAAATGTGTTTTTTGGTTGTGGTACAGCAGTTTGCACCAATTCTGTAGAATAGCCCATATAATGTCCTCTTTCAATCCGCTTTTGGCAGATACGACATCCAACGGTAGCGACAGCAAAAAGCTTCGAGTTGAAGACAGAGTCGGCGACGCCCCGCCGTCCCGCGTTCTCCACATCAGAAAGTTACCCAACGATGTCTCTGAAACAGAGATCATTGCTCTAGGACTTCCTTTCGGAAAGGTCACCAATATCCTCACACTGAAAGGCAAAAACCAGGTGCGTGGGCAAGCTGAAATGTTTTCAATTTCACTTTTGTCAGAGTTCGTGAGTCCTCTAAGAGATTTGCTATTTCTGGTCCGACTAGCAGTTTTGAGTTCACTGAGTTCGTCTTGCCTTGTCACTGAAATCATCTTTGTCTTAGGCGTTTCTGGAGCTCAGCACAGAGGAAGCTGCCATGACAATGGTCAATTATTACTCAGCTGTGACGCCTCACGTCCGTAGCGTGCCGGTCTACATACAGTACTCTAATCACAAAGAACTCAAGACTGACAATTCAAACCAGGTAACAAATTACCTAGCTTTTCCAGAAAATTTAAATATTTAAAGTGACGGCCAATCAGAACTTTAAAATCCAACTGTGCTGATCAGATTTTGGACCAGTGAGATTTTGCTTTGTGCAGAACAGTCACATTTTCATCTATTTATAGTGTGCATGGAAACTTTTGCTTGCCTAATATATTTACATTGTTCAAAAGTGTACAGTCTGTAAAATTTTTAAAAAATGTTTTTCAAATAATCTGTTATTTATTTGATCCAAAGTGCAGTTAAAACTGCCAAATTTTGAATTTTTTATGCTTTAAAATAGCTGTTTTCTGCTTGAATATATTTAAAAATATAATTTATTGCTGTGATTTCAAAGCTAAATTTTTAAAATCATTACTCCAGTCACATGATCCTTCTGAAATCATTCTAATATGCTGATTTGCTGCTCAAAAAACATTTATTATTAGTAGAATTTTTTCAGGTTTCTTTGATAAATAGAATGTTTAGAAGAACAGCTTTTATCGGAAATAGAATCATTTGTGACATTATAAATGTCTTTATCATCACTTTTGATCAATTTAAAGCACCCTTGCTAAATAAAAGTATTACTTTCTATAATTTCTTTCCAAAAAAATAAAAAATAAATAAAAATAAATTATACTGACTCCAAGCATTTTAATGCAACTTGAAAGCATTTTACATCAAAGAATCCTAAAAAAAAAGGTTTTCAATACTGATGATAATAATAATAATAATAAATGTTTCTTGAACAGCAAATCAGCATATAAGAATGATTTCTGAAGGATCATGTGACACTGAAGGCTGGAGTAATGATGCTGAAAATGTAGCTTTGATCACAGGAATAAATTACATTTCAAAATATATTCAAAAAGAAAGCAGTTATATTAAATAGTAAAAAAAAAATCACAATATTACTGCTTTTGCTGTGTTTTGAATCAAATAAATGCAGGCTTGGTGAGCAAAAACAGACTTCTTTTAAAAACATTAAAAATCTTACAGTTCAAAAACTTTTGACTAGTAGTGTGTATATATAATTATTTGAAATAGAAGTCTTTTGTTGTATTATAAATCTCTTGAATGACACTTTGATAAATTGAATGCATCCTTGCTGAATAAATTCGCTCACCTCAGGCTCTTGAAAGGTAGTGCATTTTTCCATGCTGATCTATTGTTGTAACAACAAATGGAACAAATGTTGTTGGTCACTTTACATGTAATCCGGACAGTTTCTTCCTGTCTAAATGGGCAATTATTAGGTAGAATGAGATGCTATGAGGTTTGTTTAACATGGTGCTTGTATTTGATCTCCAGTCAGGTGGTACTCTCACATCAGGGTCCAATTCTAGCGATGGTGGCGGTACACCTTCAAGTCCAGTTCTGAGGATAATCATTGATAACATGTTTTACCCCGTCACCCTGGACGTGCTGCAGCAGGTATGGGACACCACAGTTTAGATCAGCCTCTTATTGATGGTTTATATTGGTGATGTGTTGTTGATGCTGTGTGTGTTAATTCTGTTTTTTTGTAATGTCTTTTCCCCTCTGTTGATAGCTCCCCTCAATGCTCTGCTTTCTCTGTCAATAGATCTTCTCAAAGTTTGGCACCGTCATGAAAATCATCACATTCACCAAGAACAATCAGTTTCAGGCCCTGTTGCAGTACAACGATCCAACCAGTGCACAGCAAGCTAAAGTGGTGGGTTTGCTCTCAGCGGAAGTTCATGTGAAAAGCACGGTTTTAGTGCTCTACGAAGACGACACATTCTTTCTTTCTGTCTCTCTCGCCTTGTTCTTTTCTCTATCTTTTTCGCTTTTGTTCTAGGCTCTAGATGGTCAGAACATATACAACGCCTGCTGTACCCTTCGCATAGACTACTCAAAACTCGTCAACCTAAATGTAAAATACAATAACGATAAGAGCAGGGACTACACGAGGCCAGAGCTTCCGGCTGGAGATGGACAGCCCGCTCTGGATCCCTCTGTGGTTGCTGCCCTGGGTAAAGATTCGAATTCCCTGCTCGGTAAGATCCCAGGTACTTGGCTTTCTTTTTTTTTACTATTTTGATGTGTCATTATCAGTGTCACTTGCCCTCATGCACCCTCATTGCAATACTATATGAATTGTGTAACGCCAAACATAAAGGAAACACATTCTGTCAGATTTGAGAACTGTTCATTAAAAAAAAAGTGTTTAAATTAGCAAAATGACTTTCAGTTCAGTTCCATACTACATACAACATGTCTTAAAAGAGAGGACCTTTTTTTTAGCCTAAAGGAGAAGTCCACTTACAAATAGTTTACTCACCCCCTTGTGATCCAAGATGTTCATGTCTTTCTGTCTTCAGTCGTAAAGAAATTATGGTTTTTGAGGAAAGCATTTCAGGATTTTTCTCCATATAATGGACTTCATTG
>JAHKKF010520282.1:0-10828 GCA_019740295.1 Labeo calbasu | reverse complement strand
TATTTTAATAAGTATAAAAGCATGCAAAGTGTGAAGGTAAAACAAGCCCATTGCTTTTAAATTATTATTATTATTATTATTATTATTATTATTATTATCAAAAATAAAAATTTGGGGTTATAACGTTTTTCAGTAAATCAGATGTGACAGTAAAGATATTTATCATGTTACAAAAGATTTCTATTTCAAATAAATGCATTTTTTATACTTTCTATTCATCAAAAAACCCTAACCCCTAAAATATGTCAAGGTTTCCACAAACATATTTAGCATATAAGAATGATTTCTGAAGGATCATGTGACACTGAAGTCTGGAGTAATGATAATGACAATTCAGCTTTGCATCACAGGAATAAATTATTTTTGAAAATATATTTACATAGAATACAGGTATTTTAAATTGTAATATTTTTTCACAAAATATCTGTTTTTACTGTATTTTTATTGAAATAAATGTAGACTGTGAGTTCAATGCACTAACAATTAAGACTAGGTCATTTTTGTAATTTTTTGCATGCAATGAAACTCACTGAGAATTTAAAGTATGGTAAGAGCTTCAGTGCAAAATCGATTTATGAATGCTTTATTCTTTGAAAAATGTAGTTGGTTCAGACTACTAAAAAGTCAGTCTTCACCTGCGAGGACCACATTTGAACAGTCAGAGTTGCACTGGATTGCAACAACTGACTCAGATTTAAAAAAAAACAAAAAAAAAACAGTAATAATGTCCTTAAAATTAAAATTAACTAAGGATTTTCATAACTTTTTTTTAACAAATAAGGCCAGAACTATATTTGACATTGGACAAGGCACAACTACAACCACAAAGATCATTTGTTTTCCAATCAAATTCTCTTTTTATCAAACTGGGATGGTACCGTATTATTCTTACTTTGTGAACTTGTGGTCTCATACATTTTAAGAATAAACTTTCAATATTTTCTTAGAGAATCCCGTTACTGCATTTGCAAAAGCAGCAGTCAAAGTATCCACACAGTTATCAGTGTTTCAATGTCAAATGCGCCAATACAACCACACTGAAATCAAACTGAAGTCAAATATTTACTTAAATTAAAATGAATGTAATAAATGCAATATATTTCAAAGTCTCTACTTTGCATGCTCAGTACATGAAAGTCTATATGTGTAAATGGTTAAATACTCAAAGAATGTTGGGATGGGCGTGAACCTTGACCGCTCTGTTGGAAGAGCTTGTTGAGGTCGAGAGAGGAGGCGCGGGAGTGAGTCTTTTGGGGTCGAGGAGGAGGCGTGGGCGGCTCTTCCACCTTCTTCATGGCATCATCTATGGAGGTGCTGGAATACGACCTGTGCGTAAAAACACACACATACAGATCTCTTTTACACTGTATACCAAATAACAAGTAGTAATATGTATTTGTACTACGGTACAGTGAGGAATTCAGATGTAACACCATGATAATTTGGTATATACAATTAGCAAGTACCATTGTATTTACATGGTACTTTTGGTACTTCAAACAACTTCATGGTGCTACCATGGTAAAAGCCCCAAAAAAGATGGTACTTTTCTTCTGGTAAGCTATATATTGCAGTACAGATACTGTAACATTTTTTACATTGCTAGTCCATGTAAAACTTTTTACTTTTAGGGTGCCACACTATTGCTATGAGGTTGTTCACTTGTTAAAGTGTAAATTTATGTGATTAGTTCTGTCTTTTTTCCAGAAGGTAACTACAAGCTATATGATCTTAGAAATCATGTTAGTTTAGGTTTAATACTTATTTTGTATAAACGTATTAATATTAATAATAATAATAATAATAATAAACAACAATAATAAATTACAATAATAAATTATTTCAATTATTGTTATTATTATTATTATTATTATTATTACTATTATTATTATTATGCAGATTATTATTAAAATGTTACAATTATCAAATAATAATAATAAAAATAATCATCATCATTATTATAATTATTACTATGATTATGAAATGTTAATAATTATAATAATATTTATTTATTATTTTCTTAACAACAACATCAACAATAATAATAATTATTATTATTATCAAATGCTACAATTATTAAATATAGTAATAATAAAATAATAATAATAATTTATTATTATTATTAATAATAATAATAATAACAATAAAATGTGACAATATTATTAAATAATAATTTAATAATAATAATAATAATAATAATGTTATTATAATACTTATCTTTACAATAACAATAATACATTATTATGATAATGATCATCATAATTATTATAAAATGTTTATTATATTTATTATATTATATTTATATTTATTATAATTATAATTATTAAATGTTACAACTACTAAATAATACAATAATAATAATAATAATAATAATTATTATTATCATCATCATCATCAGTTACGTTAAATATAATACTAATACTAATTATTACTATAAAATGTTAATTATTAAATAATAGTAATAATAATAATAAATATTATTATTATTATCATCAGTTACTATAAAATGTTACAATTATTAAATAACAACAATAATAATAATAATAATAATAATAATAATAATAATTAGTATTAGTATTATTATAAAATGTTATCATTAAAATTATTAAATAATGTTATTATGAGTTATATTTTTACAATAATAACAATAATAATAAATTATGATAATGATCATTATAATTATTACTATAAAATGTACCAATTATTAAAAAAAAAAAAAAATAATAATAATAATGTATTATTATTATTATAAAATGTACCAATTATTAAATAATAATTAATAATAATAATAATAATAATTACTATTATTATTATTATNTTATTACTATAAAATGTAATAAAAAAAAAAATAATAATAATAATAATGTATTATTATTATTATAAAATGTACCAATTATTAAATAATAATTAATAATAATAATAATAATAATTACTATTATTATTATTATTGTTAATATTATAAGAATTTTAATTTAATAACAATAATAATATATTTCTTAATACATTTAAATAAACTCTGAACCCTGTAGTCAAATACCCTAATTAGTTATCTATAAAAATTTGAGATAATATATTTTTTTAAAGAACTGCATCAAGGCTGCATTTATTTGATCAAAATACAGTAAAAACTGTAATATGCTGACATGTCACACTTTAAAAGAACTGCTTCTATTTTCTTTTTTGTTTGTTTGTTTATTCCTCTGATGCAAAGCTGAAATTCCAACATCATTACTCCAGTCTTCAGTGTCACATGATCCTTCAGAAATCATTCAAAAACAACCTCTTGCTAAATTTAATGCATCCTTTGTGATTAAAAGTATTAATAAAAAATAAAAATAAAAAAACATTGTGTAGCAGTAGTAAGAGTTTAAAAGGTTTTACCTGGGCCGTGTTCTTGACTTCATGTTTGCATCAAGCTCTTGTGGAGAATCTGTAAAACATTTGTATGTCAGGTACAGTTTTACAGTAAAAGTAATATTTCTGCAATAAAAACTTACCAAACTCTAAAGAGAAACCTTTTTTATTTCATTTAAAAGCCAAAAAAGCATCAGACTTCAAGAACACCAACAAAATGAAGTATTTTACTTTTATTTCCCTGTAATCTACTAGAGAACAAGTTTAAAGCCAGTCCTAAACCAAAGTGAACGGCTCTCTGTAGCCAAAAGACAGAAACACTGAATCATATCACTAAAACATCAAACACACTCGAGAGCATTGATACTATCCAAACAACACCATCTGAAACAGGCCTTGAACACCTTCAGCTGCAGTTAACACCTCAATGGCCTCTGTCTCCTATCCCATCATGCAACGCGGCACTGACGAAGACTCAGTATCAACTTTGATTCTCTATTCTACCGACACTGAGGAAAAAAAGCATTTCGTAAGAACCATATTGGAAGAAACATTGCATTCAAACTGAAGTAATAAAGCGCAGGATTATTTGTGAACGCCCAGGGACTAGGCACTTTAATAAATATGAGCTGTTATTGGATGAGAGCAGACTGCATGAAATATTAGAACAAAAGGTCAACTCTGTGGATATAACGGGCTTTGTGTCCACACCCAGAGGCGCTGAGGGGTTTTGCTTCATAATATCACACCCATCATGAGAGAAAATAACAAACAGACCTCTGCCAGAATGACACACTGGATAAACGTAGAGCTGATTGGTCCATTTTAAATCATGATTCATCTGACCATGGGTCTCTTAAAGAGACAGTCACCCCGAAAAGAAAATCCTGCCATTATTTATGTATGTTGCGACAAAACAAAAGTAGATATTTTGCAGATTGTTCATGCTGCCCCTTTCCATAAATTAAAAATGAATGGAAATAAACTAGAGATCTCAAGATCTCAAAGTAATATCCTCGCAAAACGTTTTGCAGCGTTTACATTAGAGCTGCACGATTAATTGTTAAAGATCGCAATCTCAATTCAAACACCCACGCGATCTTATTCCTAAATGCCAACGATTCAGCTATGTCTATTACGACTGTTTCACATCGCAAGTGTCAGTGGAGCGTGAGAAGCACGTTTGGTCGCTGCCCATGTTAATGAATCAGTGGATCGGCCAACATCATGCTTCTGTTGTGAACGCTGTCCACTGACATGTACGATGTGAAACAGGCATTAAAGACTTTGAAATCTGCATTCATACTGCTACTGATCCAGAAACAGCAACACAAACCATCTTTACACACTCATCCACCACTTCTATGTTACAGACATTTAAATAACAGAAGTACTGGGATAAACGTTTATAGTTTGGGTATAAACACTTATTGTTTACAGTAGCGATCAAAGCGGAAGTATCTTAACACGTATGTATTGTGATGTATCGTAACGCTTATCCTCTTCCGCCAGAAGGTGGCGACTACTGCCGGTTTATAAAAAAAAACAAAAAAAAAAAAACGAAGAGTTTGGTTATAAACGCAATAAACGCCATTTTTTTTTACAAAATTGAGTTCTTGCCAAAATCAGAATTGTATTAGGTTGGCATTGAAAAAGTTTTAAATTTTATGCAAAATGCAATATTTGCCGTGTTATTCTGTCATGTTTTCTCCCTATTTTTCCAAACCGTGACAAACGCCAGTCTCCCTTTTCTGCAAAATGCGATACATCCGCTCAACCAATCACAGCGCACCATTTCACACATTGTAAACAGTAAAGGCGGCACTTTGAATACACCCCGCATGCTAGTTTTCAACGTTGAGTAATGTATCACGGACATATCTGGCGAATCCTTTCATAAACAAAGTATAAATAAGGAGAGAGTGTAAATAAGAGCTTCGTTGATTATAACGGAACTTTGTGAGATCGCGATGAACTAAGATGAGTGACAGCTTTTAATGATTAAGGGAGTTTGTAAATGAGATATTGATCAAATACAACAGTCAAATAAACAAGAAGTTAATATTAAGTGACCTACATTGTCTGACTACAACTCCATTATAAGATTTTGCTCTGTTTCATTATCAACAGTAGTTCACGACTAACCCGCTACGTATCTCCATTCAAACACAGCGGTGTTTCTTTAATGAAATAACGTGCATTTTTTAAATAAATCAAGTGAGTCAATGATTCAATTTCCCATTCATAAAGACAGTCACTTGCTTTATTCCTGAATGAATCGGCCGTTCTAACGAATCAAATGAATGAATGATTCAGTAATTAAATTAGTGACTTTCCGCCACCTACTGGCAGTTTTAGTTTAATTTTTAAAGTATCTTTCACGTTACTTAAATAATTTAATATTTCTATATTCAGCCTCGTTAAACAAGAAAATATACCTACAAGCCACTTTTGTGTTCTTCTGTGCCACCTCTGTAACACAAATTAATTGTTAATACTGATTTCATTTGATTGGTAGCTTATTCTTATTCTACTTGTTCTTGTTCTGTTGTTTTAATTAGAAATTTAAAAAGCGTATAATTTTTTTTTTTTTAATTGACATAAAAGATGACATACTTTTAATAAAGTTAGAAAAATGCCATTATAAACGTAAAAACAAAATTCACCTGTAAATCACGTTAAGGAGTCAAATCTCACCTCGTAATAGGAAGGCTAATTTTTGATCAGGTTTTTTGATTATTGCTCCTGAAATTTTGACTGTGCTTCTACATTTTTTAAGATAGGAGCACAAGTGCTCCTAAAATGAAAAGTAAGCGTAGAGATTACGATTATGGATTATGGACTGCTTAATGATGGATTTCTCACAAACACACAGTTTTTCACTTCACAAGTCATTAATTAATGGACTGGAATGGTATGGATCATTTGTGGATTACTGTGACGTTTTTATCAGATGTTTGGACTCTGATGGCACCCATTCACTGCAAAGGATCCATTGGTGAGCAAGTGTTGCGATGCTGCTACATTTCTCCAAATCAGTTTTGATAAAGAAACAAACTTAGATGGCCTATGTCATCAAATGTAATTTTTAGGTGAACTAATCCTTTAAGGGGGCAATACGTTCTAACATTATTAAAATCAAAACTGAAGTAAACTGTTGTTGTCTTTTTGACATAAAACTACCTGATTGGAATATAGTGCATATGTCATGTGGGCTACTTTTACGTAGCTTCTATGTGGTTTTGTGCTAGATAGCCTCTATTTGCTTGCATTATATTGAAAGGAGCACCTGGAACATTCTGCTAAACATCACTTTTTGTGTTACACAGAATAGAAGTCATACAGGTTGAACAAAATGAGGGTGAGTAAATGACCACAGAATTTTCATTGTTGCCTGAACACAGACGGCAAATCACAGGTAAATTAGAGGCTTTGGTTGATTCGTTGTGGGTCAGGGGCGTGTGAGCAGCCCGCTGTGCCTGAGGACAGTGAGTCACCTGGTTTTAAAGTGCTGACACTCTGTATTGGCTTTTCATGCGGGTCTGGAATTCTCTTTGGGCTGAATTCTGCTGACACAGCAATAAAAACACAATAAGAGTAGTGAAATAGATCATCTACATAAGAATATCCATAAGTTCATAGTTTTTTTTTCTCTTAAGTGTGGAAGAGTGGCCCCAAAAATATCTGCACACTTACTGTTAGACTGAAAAAACTGAAGAATTATACCCATCTTTGCCTTAAATCATGAAACATAAAAGCAAAACGTAATACAGACACTCCATTTGATATTTTGTATCTTATATAATGATGTTTACATAAGATGCAAATTATCAAATGTCTTTGTTTTGTATTGATTGTATTTTATGGACTTCTGTTGTAAGGTGTCCTTGAGTGCAGCGTCTATAAATAAAAAGCACTATTATTATTATTTAAATATTTGTAAGTGTGCAAATACTTTTTGAGCCACCGCATGAAAACATTATATTTTTTCTTTTCATCTTGTTCGTGCTTATTGACGTCCATCTCTGAAGCCATTACCCGGTTTCCTGCTTTCATCTCTCGCGTCCTGTTTAGCGGTCACACCTGGTCTAGAGGTCATCTGCAGGTCAACAGAACCCATTTCCTGTTTGGGAAAATGAAAAGCCAGCACAAAATGAATGATATGAGGTTTACTCAGATATTAGGGCTGGACTAGATGGACTTTTGGCTTATTGAGATTTCACATGAGACTCATTAGCACCCTCTGCCTTCAGCCAAACAGACACGCTCAGAGAGAGAGTTATAAAATTACTTTTAGCTTTCTTTACAGTCTGTATATATGCATATGAATGTATGTATGTATGTATGTATGCATGTGCAATTTTGTAATATTCTAGTTTACTATTTTTTCTGTATACAAGCTATATTTTAGCTGTATATAAGCTAATTTTACTTTTTTTTTTGACAATAAATGAATCACAATAAACTAGTGATGTTATTGTTAACTAAACCAACAACAATTTGTTCATGGTTTAAAAACGTTAATTGTTTTCTTTTGTTGTTGTTGTTGTTGTTTTTGTTAATTGAGCTGAAATCAAATAAAAAATAAATATAAAAAAAGAACTTAAAAAACATACAAATGTTAAATGTCAGTGACAGTTAACTGAAATAAAATGTTTGAAATGTTTGTAGCTGAACTACTAAAAATTCTAAAAACAAACAATAATAAATATTAATATTAATATATTATAAATAATATTATACTAAAAATAATATATAATATTATATTATAATATTAATAATACTATAATTAAAAAATCCTATAAATAAATAACTAAAAAAAATACACAACAAAACACAATAATATAAAACATTTTTTAGATTTTTGTGACTTTTTTTTTAACTACAAGATTTTTAACAAGATTTTTGAAGAAAACCATGCAAATATAATATATTATATCATGTATATATATATATATATATATATATATATATAATTAATTAATTAATTAATTAATTAATATGTATTCATTTTTTTATTTTTATTTTTTTAAACCATCACTTTGCGACTATTCGATTTGATGCTTTGCCAATATTGTGTGCAGATTACAATGCCAGTAAAGCATTTAATATTAAAAATTGAAAGAGACAGGGAACGAGAGAGACAAGAGAAGGACAGAACGAAATGTACAGAACATTAAGATCTTGGCACAAATGTTAAATGAAGATTTTCTTACGAGCTGACTGGCTCCAGGCATCATATTGTCATCAAAGACAATAAGAGGTTCAGTCACCTGTAAAACAATTGCATTTGGAGCTCAGTTCAAACTTGTCAATCTGAACCACATCATAATTGCAAAACATGATACTGAATTAGAAATACTGGACAGTTTTAAACTAGATATCATTTAGTTTTAGATCATGAGTTTTAGATCTCATACCTCAGACGGTGGCACTGTAAGCACACCTGGTTCCACGAAGCCCGGTCTCAGTGTGGCGGGGAGCGTTTCAGGAAGAGGGTAACCATTTTTCCGTGCCACGATTAGATGGAAGGCAGTGCAGAACTCTGGAAAAGTGAGAGCACCATCCTTGTCGACATCGCTCAGCTCCCTGAATGACATTGAACAAAACTGTCTGAATACAAAGAGACAGTTCACTGTAGTTTAAGAAGAATAGAGGCTTTATGTTTACCATATATGAGACAGCTCTGGAATGGGAAGCTTCGACTTGGTGAAGAAGTTTTTTGCAACAGTTCCTGAAAGAAAAACCAATGCAAACTTTAAAGTGTCCACATAAGGTCAAAAAAACTAACAGTATGAGATGATATCAAACAGGTTTGTGAAGCAGATGGTTCTTCTTACCCATGATGAGAGCGCTGAGGTCAGGCTGGAGACTCCTGAACTGGTTAGTATAGTATTCACGCTGCTCCTCTGTGATCCTCCAGGGGTCGTCGGAGTAATCGACCTCCACTCGCTCCACCAGCCGCTCCACAGACGCAACCTGAATGAAAGAAAAACTGTCTGACGAGACCTGAACAGCCAATTACATATAGTATGCCTTTTATTGATGTCAAGGAAGCAGAAGGCTCTTGCTGATCAGTCAATAATGGAAAAACAGGTTCTGAACTTTATATATACAAATGAAGTCAGATTCAATATTACTATTAATATGTCAGTCGTGATTTTCATCAAGCAAAGGTGGACAAAGGTTACAAGCTATAGTATTATGTTTTAGCTTTTTCCCTCTTCCCTTCATGTTGTTTTGATATTTTATGCTCATATCTGTAATCAGTTTGGATGCAATTTATCTAATTATTTGTAATTTGTATTTATCTGTTATTTGTAACAAGCAAATGCACATCCAGGTGTATATGTGTATATGTGCCCTGACTTATTTTTATTAATCTTCTAGCAAAAAAAACACTTTTAAAGAGCTGTGTCATGACCTAAATCCTGATTTAGAGTCCTAATGTGTTTCCTCATTTAAGACTGACTCCCAAAGTTCTGTTTGATCGTCCAATCAGATGCAGAAATGAGGAAATGCTCACGCGTGTGATGACAGGCTGCTCCGGTTGCGGTTTGAGAGAGTAATGACTTGGAGAAGAGGCTTCCTGAGAAACGCTGGGACGACCCGGCACTTTACCGTCATATGCTGTGAATGACAATGAGAGAGAGTGAGCATTTCAAGGCGAAGACCGACAAAATGATTTTACAGGTGATAGTGTGTAGCTTCCTTATAGTGTGCATTTCCTTATTGAAAGCACTGTTTTGGCATCTAAACGTGATGTTACTGTAAATGAAGCACTGATGTGGATGACAGAGCAAAACAGCATTAAACGCTATCGGCAGACGCGTGTCAGATAAAAGACACACTTTCTGACTCAAATGAAAGCGAACAAGAGTAAAAGTTAGGCTTAGGCAACTTAGGCTTAATGGAATAATAAATGTAAAAAACTGAAAGAAAGAAGTGATTAAATACTGAACGAGCATAAATTATTCAGTACGAGGTCAGTGATGGCCATGATCTGTGATATGACTGCAATCAGAAAGAATAAAAGAGGCCTGACTGGGTTTTGATCTCATGAGCGTTCTTTACATCTGAAGGCCTTCCAGAGCGTCATATCTTTTTATGTGTAGATTTTAAATGAAGTATTAATGGTCCCTGCTGACTAATGAAGAAAGCCGAGCCGCATTCAATAACGCTGACGTTTCTCTGTTCACAGCCGGAGTTAACAATGAGATGAAAGCTTTCCTAACGCTGAATTTCGCCACAGTATACATTCAGTGAGTTCATGCCTCACTGGGAGAATCTAAACATACTATTCACAGTCATTTACTTTAGTTAAGATTATCAAATGTCTGTTTACTCGAACACATGATACTGGGTTACTAATAAACATGATCAGATGGATGGACGGACAAATGCTAGAAGGATAGATAGATAGATAGATAGATAGATAGATAGATAGATAGATAGATAGATAGATAGATAGATA
>JAHKKF010520280.1:1311-14007 GCA_019740295.1 Labeo calbasu | reverse complement strand
TGTCACTGGTCTATGTTGTAACTCTCAGAACATTCTGAGTTTACAAGTTGTAATTACGAGTTCAGGAGCACATGAGGGCTTTGGCATTGATATGTTTGCCATAGAAACACATAGTTCAGGTCAAGTAGAATGTCACGTGTTGTTAGCTTGGAATTACGACATGGTGTGAACGCAGCTTTGAGTTCCAACCCTGCTTCAACACACCTGTCTATAATTAAGTAGCCCTGAACACCTTGATTAGCTGGTTCAGGTTGGTTTGATTAGAGTTGAAGCTGAACTTTGCAGTATGGTAGCTCTCCGGGAGAAGGATTGGAGACCCCTGTTAAGACATAATTTTACTTCAAAACTCAAAATGGCCGACACCCAAAAAGGCTGACATCAGTGTTAATTTTGATAGCAAATTTTGATTTAGTTTTAGTCATAGTCTAAAATGCCATTTAGTTTTAGTCGTATTTTAGTAATCTAAATTGTTTTTAGTTTTAGTCTAGTTTTAGTCTACTATATCTGATAAGATTTTAGTCTACTCAATCTACAGTAGATTTAGTCAGCTAAAATCTAATAAATTTAGTTACAATGTAATGCATTTATTAAGCATTTCTCTAAAATGACCAAACTCATTGTATAGGTTTGATATTAAGGTTTTATAATGATAGACACAGATTTAACTGCTGTAACACGCAACATGCAACAAACAATTAAAATTAAATGAAACCACTTCTCATAAAGAAACAAGAACATGCTTCTTTTCAATGAAATCGTTATAAAGACTAATTGTGTGTTCTATAACATCTTGTTTACCACATTTTTTCAAGTAGACATTTATTTATATAGATTTATATATATTAGGGCTACTAAAGTGACTCAGTCAAGAGCAGTGAGTGATTTTCTTTCTTTCTTTTGTTGCTTCAGTAACATTAATGCCACAGGCAATAGCAACTAAATTAGGGTGCTGTCCTTTTAAAACCGGATGAACGGATGCAATGTACTGATACACGTCCGATATTCTCCCAACTGTTTACGTTCACCCAAGACGTAACCGAGTGTGTTTATGTAATTACTCATCAAAACGGACAATTCAACATCATTTTTTGTGTATTTCTATGTTCATGAGATGCGAAAGAGTACTCGTGTGCTGTGTGAGAGGCGCTCAGAAAACTGGACCGAACTGAAATCTCTTTTGTGTCGTCAGAATTATCCATATGTCTGCTCTTCTCTTACTCCCAGATACTGACATTTTTGAACGTTTTATGAGACGTGCAAGCATATGTATGCTAACTTTTGTTCCGCAGGATAGATCAATTTGTGAGTGAATCTCTTCCTAAATCGTCCCTCCCTTACATTTTTGTCTCGTTTTTATTCCTTGATGAAAATGTCAATAGATTTACATCATAGTTTTTGTCATTCAAAATGAGTTTTCATTTCACTATCGTCTAGTTTTCGTTGGTGAAAAAATGTTGTTGACAAAAATTATTTGTCAACGAAATTAACACATTGGCTGACATGGGAAAATTAGGTATTGTTTGATCCGGTGTACTGTTCCGAATCTAACAAGACCAGTTTTATTATTTGGCCAAACTGGTCAAAAGTTATAAGCAGAAATGACAATTTTTAATATTTTTAATATCTTTTGACCAGAAGGTGGCGATGTGTCGAAACTGTTCATGTGTTTGGTCAGAATCTGCTAAAGTGTTGCAGTGATGTAGATGTCAAATTCGTTAACGCGCTTTACGAAAATGGTTTGGTATATCAAGAAGCTTTTGAGAACTTTTTGCCAGAATACTCTGAAGATGATCTGAACCAATTTTGGTAAAAAAAGGAATCAGATGGGTTTGCTTCTAGACCTCTACAGGTTCAAAAGTTATTAGCAAAAAAAAAATAGTGCAAATTTGGCCTGTTGGTGGCGCTAGAGAGTTTGAGATACAGACTCCAAATTCGCTCTGGTTAACATTGAGACTGTCCTTTATTTGTGTGCCAAATTTCATACAAGCTTTCCTGCAAGCCGTTCTATGAGCTGCCATAGACTCCCAGAGCAGTAGAAGAAGAAATAGAAAACTAATGGATTCAATAGATGCCTTCGGTGCATGAACTGTTTTTGTTTATTGGACTACCAGTATTGTTTTTCCTTCTATATGTATGTTTACATTAATTCATTTTATGGTTTAGTTTGCACCTATTGTGGTGAAATGAACAAACTGTAAATTATGTCAATGAAGTCACCCATTTTCTGCTAAGAAGTTAACTTAAAATAATGTACTTCCAAATATACTTCCATAGTGGCAGTGTGCACTTAGTTGCTGACAAAACCTGAAATTATGCTCCTAGGGAAAGAAAAATAACAACCTCTGGGGACTCAGATATATATAAATACACTAATAAAAAATAATAAGTAAATGCGCCTCATCCAACAGTGTTACTGAACCTGTCAAAACAAAAAAGCCTCAAGCTAATATACATAGCTGAAGTAGCTAGTTGAATTCTTCTAATCATCTGTTTGTGAAATTGTTCCATGAATGTATTCTAATACCCATGTGAGCATTGATTTGTGCACCAGGTACAGTAGATCTGTGAAGTTCTTATGAGGTGAGCATGGAATAAACAAGGAATATGCATGCATGACTTGCCCAACTCCACCGGGACCCATTATCAGCACCGCTGATGCAGGAAATAGATTGAATGCTGAAAATAATACCCTTGAATAATTAATCAGATGGCTTTTAAATGTGCAACAAACACACTAGCTTCTCTCTAGGGGAAACAGAATGTGTGATTTTACAAGTGCAAGTTTAAAAGCCGAACTCGGTTTACATCTGAAATGGCAGAGAAGCCGATAACCAGGTGGAGGAATTAGATTAAACCTGTGTTTGCAGTGGAAAGCCCTCACCGTCTATGTATGTTTGCTCTGTGCTTTGATAAGGCAAGAACAGGCTATGGGATCCAACCCACACTGTAGAAAAGGTCAAAATGTCTGCCATCTGCCTTGATTGGGTTTGTTTCGGTAAGTGCTTTATTCGATCGTGCTTTATCCCCATATCTTCTGATTGGAAAGTTGGGTGTCGTTTGATGCGCATAAGCAGAACTAAGCAAATATTGGATTTCCAAGTGCACTTGACCATTTGCGATCACTTATCAGTTTATGAGATGACTAATGTCTCTCTGACTCATTAGTCTTAGAGAGGATAAAACCAGTGCGTTTTGAAAGTGCAGGGAGGAGAAATGTCAAGATTTAACAGTATAGTTGGGTTCAGATTGCATTCCATTTCTTGCACATTCAGATTTGTTTTATTGTGTCGGTTGTTTAAGAAATTACAAATGTCAGTGGATGACCTTTCGAATGACATTCCAGTTTCTGATAATATCAAAGCAACTAGTTGCATTCAATGAGGCAGAATGAGGCACTGCTAGCTTTACTATGAGGAGGCAGATCGCTGTGAAGTCTCTATAAACGGACTTGAATACACATGAGACTAGACTAGACACAATATAAGAGTGTAGAAATGCTCATATGTTTTCTCAGAGTCTCAGCTGGTGTTTTCATGTTTGCTTGATAAAGAAAATTAGAAGCAGTGCTTGCTTTTTGGCCTGACACAATGTCTAAAAAAGTTGCTGTAATTATGCTGGAGTACAATTTTTCTTAAAGAGATAAAAATAAAAATTCTGTTATTAATTATTCACCCTCATGTCGTTCCAAACCCATAAGAACTTTGTTCATCTTTGGAGCACATATTAAGGGTTTTTTTTATGAAATCTGAGAGCTTTCTGACCCTGCATAGACAGCAACGCAACTATCACGAACATCATGTGGTTCAACCTTAATGTTACTACGAGAATACTTTTTGTACACAAAGAAAAGAAAAATACCAACTTTATTCATCAATTTCTTCTCTTCTATATAAAAAAGTATAGCCTCATAAAATTATGTTTAAACCACTGATGTCACGTAGACTATTTTATCTATGTTCTTACTAACTTTCTGGGCCTTGAACGTGGTAGTTACATTGCTGTTTGTATAGGGTTAGAAAGCTCTCAGATTTCATCAAAAAATTTCTTAATCTGTGTTTGGAAGATGAACAAAGGTCTTACGTATTTGGAACAACATGAGGACGTGTAATTAATAACAGAATTTTGTATGACATGTTATTGAAATAAACTAAAAATATTAGATGAAAATCAAACTTTTTTTTGACAGAAACAGATTTACTAAAACCTACAAAAAACTAAAAATATATAAAATAAAAGCTAATTAAAAATATCATTAAATACCGTAGTAATATATAAATATTACTAAATTAACACTGGTATGGCCTATGAATAGAGAAAGTTTGTGAGGCTGACTTTGATTTAAATATTGATATATAAATGCAATTGTAAATAGACTGAGTGTGTTGTATGTTGACAGAAAAGGGACACCGTTGTGAAATCAGTTAAAATACGGCATATTTTATTTTAAAAATTAGGAAAATAAAATTGTTTTGGTCAGAAATAGTAATAATAATTGCTAATTTATGTATAATAATAGTAATAATAATTGCTGTTTATGTTTGGGGTGTGTGTGTGTTATTGTATTAATAATATATTGTTCTCTACTATTATTCTTTTAATTACCTCTGATTAATTGTTAAAGGTATGGTAAATGAAGTTATTTTAAAAAGAAATATCAGGTCCAGCTGCAGTCATGTTTTGTGCAGTGTCTCACTAATCATTACAAAAATAGTCTATGTTGCTTTTTTGCAAGAAATTGCCATTTCTTACTTTCAGATGGATTATGAAAAGACCAACATTTGAAGTTTAGCTTATCTAATTGTATATGCAGCTGTGGGCTTTACTGCAGATGAAAAGAGACAAGACAGACATGAATGATTTTTAAAGCAAAGCTATTCCATTACTAACAATCACTTTAATGTTTCCTAAAGGTAAAGTTTTAATTCTGAATCTGTTCTCAGGCTCTATAATGGCATTCTTGGCAAAGCACTGTATATTTTGAGTTATTTGACAATGATGCGGTTCCCTATGTTTTGCCACTTGAAAACAGCTACCCTTTTGCCACTGTTCACTTAGACTGTCAAATGACTTTCAAGCATGAAATGAATCGGGTACATCTCACTGGAGATTTTATTAGACTTTTTTTTTTCTAGCCAACCTCATCCTGTAGTTCCTCTGAGATGCTTCTCCAGAGAGGAGCCGCCTTGATAGCCTGAAACTAACCGTGTAAAAACACAGGCAAGTCAGACTACAGTGTGAATAAGGAGAGAAACTCCTGTATCAGATGAATGTAAATCTTGACTGAACGGAGGACAGGTCTCTCAATGCCACGTTATTTGATTGAAGATGATGTCAGCTTCCCATGTGGCATACATTGTTTTAGTTTTAGAGTTATACAGAGTTCCCACGACTTTTGAAAATCCTCTGCACCGGAGTTTTGACTCATCATTCTGCCAAGCATTGACTGCAAAGGTGTCAAAAAAAACAACAACAACACGTATTTTGGTACATTTAATACAGCATACTGTACTATCAGCATTTCATGCAGTATTTTCACAGTGTATAATATAAATCACATGATATACACACAGTGGCATATGATCTACAAGACTTAAAGTCAATTACGGATATATTGACAATTTATTGTGAACTTAATAACTAATAAATAAGTTGTTTATAATTAAGGACATTAATTCAAGGACATATTCATTTTATCAAAAGTAATAGTAAAGACATTTATAATTATGCAAAAAATTTCCGTCTCAAAATTATGTTCATCATTAATTTCTTTCATTCAGAAGTAGCCAACCTGAACAGCTGTATCCATTTTCTTCTGCAATTTTTCATCTTTAATATCCACCATAACATAATTTACATTATGTCTGTGCATGTCTAAGCGAAGTAATTCTGAAGTTAAGAGATGTTGAAATGTCAAGCGTTCATTTTGCAGCAAGGACACAATAAGGAGACTGCATTTCAGTTTCGTTTTGTTCACATATTTTAACAAAGTGTAGGACATGAATGAAAGAATTCATTATTTCATTATATTGCTGTGCTTAATGAGTGAAATACAGGAATAAATTCCAACAGTCATCATCTCCCTTTGTAGAATGATTTGCATCCTTGGGATGTTTAGCTGATATTGCTTGGAAAAATGTAGCTATGAGGACTTTTTATTTTTAAACTGAATGTACAGTACACAGGCAGGAATAAAGATCAGATGTGTAACTTGCAGCCAGATGGTGGAAGACAGTACTTTACAGGCTTTGAGCTGCTTTTTTTGTGATGATGAAAGAATTTTTTTTGCAACTTACGTGCACTGTGTCTTGCAGGAGCAAGGCTGTTTTATTGTTTGGTTTGGTTCCACCCCTCTCTCTCTGCTCTGCAGATCTCTTTTTAAATGTTTGTATTTTTGTACATTTGCGTCATCAGTACATCAGAGTGCCACCCTGAGTACTAGCAGCAGATGTTTACTGCTGTAGCCAGGTAACAACTCAGGAGGAGCAGGTGCCAAAAATGGAAAGTGGTGTTCGCGTCACTTCACTCAAAATTGAGTCATACACACAGATTTCAGTTTGCATGTGTCTGCTGCTGATCCTTCAGTTTGCATGTTTTGCATCTCTTGCAAAGGCACAATCAACAATGAGAAATGCTTCAGAATATGTGGAGACAATGTACTTCCAGACAGTTTTATCACAAAATAAACCTCAACGGTTTTAAAGGGATAGTTCACCCAAAAATGAATATTCTGCCATTAATTACTTACCCTCATGTCATACCAAACCTGTAAGTCGTTCATCTTCAGAACACAAATTAAGATGTTTTTTATGAAATTCGAGAGCTTTCTGACTAGAGCTGTTACTAAAGGATTATTTTGGTAATTTTATTTTTGGTCAATTATTCTGACGATTAATCAAGTAATCGGATAATTAGAATGAATTTTGTGATAATTAAAACAGACCTAAGTGGACAATAGCCTTTAAAATGACTTAAATACATATATAGCAATGAGGCAATAATAATTAGTTTAAATAATAATAGTTTAAGTAATCACATGGTTTTATTGAACAAAATCTATCTATGTATCTACCACCATCTGCTGGTGGGTGCTCCCGGAGGCGGAAACATCGACTCACCACGCCACCGTCCTCAACAGTCACTCCGTTCCCCAGTCACCTTCCCCGAGGACTGTTTCCACCCTCTTTCAAACATTGTGGACTTTGTTTCATTCGGCCGGGAGGAAGAAAATGAGGACTCTACGGCCATCTCGGCCTCTGAGGATTGGGTGGGATTGGAATGTGATTGCCCAGACAGCAAGGGGTCCCCACACCTCCAGGAGGAGCTTGTGAGGGTCATGACCAAAGCTGTCCAGGAGCTCGAGCTTAGCCGGAACCCTTTGGAGGAGCCTGCCAAGAGTACGCTCAAGTTCTGGTATTTTAGATTGACTCGCCGCCAAGCTGATTTGAGGGAGTCAGTCCCTTTCTTCCCCGATGTCCACAAGCAGTTTGTGAAGACGTGGTGTCTGTCATTGAGCGGTTTGTGAAGGCTCAAAAGCACACCAAAGCTATGAGCCACGTGATGCCGAGGCTCACTTTCCAGCAGCAGACCGCAAGTTCCAGGTCTTCTTCGGTTGCTATGTCAGTTCCTGAGTGCGCGGGAAAATATTCCAGGAATATGCGGTGGTTACTCAGTGTAACAGAGCATGGATATGCCCTTCAATGGCATGGTGCAGTCTCTAACATTGCGTCAAAATGCCTTGGTTCTGAGATGGGAGTTGAGCTTACTCTTGGCAGGTAAGTAACTAAGTTCAAGCTCCTGGACAGCTTTGGTCATGACCCTCACAAGCTCCTCCTGGAGGTTTGGAGGCCCCTCACTGTCTGGTCAGTCATGTTCCGATCCTATCAAATCCTTTTTCTCCGAGGTCAAGATGGACATAGAGTCCTCATCTTCTTCCTCCCAGCCAAATGACACAAACTCCGCAATGTTTGGAGGAGGGTGGAGACAGTCCTCGGGGAAGGTGACTGGGGAACGGCGTGACTGCTGAGGATGGCGGTGCTATAAGTCAACGCTCCTGCCTCCGGGAGGGCCGACAAACAGCACGCTGGCGGCAGTGGGCCTTACCCCAAACAAGCCATGAGCTATGTTGCAGCGAGTACGAAACACACAGCCTGGCAGGTCCATGCAGTGCCTGTAGTCAGACTCCTCTAACGCCGCCCCAGCGTGGGCCAAGCCCAGGCAGGCGAAACAGTGCTTGTGTTGATCTGGCGGTTCAATAGATCTTACAAAATGAAACCGTATGCAGAAGCTCTGCAATGTCGAGTAAAAGCTCGAAAGGGAACTGTTTAACTACATAATGTATTAGGGTGCTTTCACACCTGGCACTTTGTTTCGGAACCTGGCGTGTTTCCCCCCTTAGCTTGGTTTGTTTGGGCATAAATGAACACGCCAGTCACACTTGGATCCATGCCAAAACAGTCAGTCCGAGATCGCCTGAACGAGTTGAACTCTGGAGCGGTTCGGTTGTAGTGAGAAAGCAATCCGATCCAACGGACCAACGTACCAGGCTATATTACATCTACATCTACAATCTAATCCTTGCGAATAAAACAACATTTTATTCAAATATCCACTTAATCTTTAATATTTGGCCTGACAGAAAGCTACAGCCACTGTAATTTACTGAATAGGTGGACATCAAAAAGTGTAATTTTGAAATCGCGATGAACAGTTAGTATATTGAGAAAGATGCTAATGTATTCTCCTGTGTTTGCGTAGGTTTATAAATTATTTACATTACAAATCTGGAACGTTATAATAAACCCAAACTCATAGCAATATGTGGAGATGGAGTTTGAGATGCTCCACATGTGTAAATGATAACAGTTCATGTGGGGTGCAAATATTAAACCTGCAATGCATTTATTTAAATGAATCGTAGTGTTTGTGAATTCACAATAGCATTATCCTGTGCTTTTATTTTTAAATGGGTGTAATACATCATGCAGTCTTGGAAAACGGTTTAATAATGCATTTCATGTATTCTTGTCCCCAGTGTTGCCAACTTCTTTCAATGTAAAGTAGCTAAAGCCAGCTTGAAAAGTCGCTACATGTCACTAGATTATAGGTCATACGCTAGTTAGCATATGCACAGACATTGGGTCGCATTGACTTTTACATTCTTTTGCCTCTCTGTGCTCAAATTCTCAATAAAACTGCTTCCAGTGATATATTTTACTGTTTCTATTGTCAGACAATGGGATGAATATAAAATAGTGACTGAAACACAGTCCATTAAGACTATATAACCAGCTTTCCCATCCAAGATGTTAATCTGCACAAAAATCCTGATTTATAATTGAGCTGTCATCTGATGAAATCTAATACACAAAAGATAAGACAAGACAAAGGCAATGTCTGTGCTGTGATTTCGGCTATATTTACAGTTAAAATTAGAGAAGCAAAATAATATTTATTTTAACTGAAAGAACTGTTCCTCTCTGCTGTTTCAGGGCTCGAAATTACGATCTGCGTGAGTTTACATTTTTAGCTTTAATGCAGATTTTAGATATTAGCCGTCAATCACTCACATTGCGCTCCGTTGGAACTCGGAACCGACCGGTTTTTGCTCCAAAAATTTTCTTTTAACCAATCTCTGTTCCGGATTTGCACTGTGCATGCTGAGAAAGCAAGACCTCGCGTTTGTGCGTCAGTACCGACAAGTCTCAGAAACTAAATAAGATTTGTCCAAGAAGTCGCTAGATTTGTCACTATGCGCTTTTTGGAAAAGCCGCTAAGGGGGACTGAAAAGTTGCTAAGTTGGCAACACTGCTCATCCCTGAAATTTGCCACTTCCGGTATTTTGCTGATTACTCAACACAGGCAATTTGCAGTCGAGGGTTTTTAAAAATCATTGGTTTAACCGTAATTTTATGAAGCTATGAGAATACGTTTCATGCGCAAAGAAAACAAAAATGCTTCAACAATTTCTTCTCTTCAGTGTCAGTCTTTGTCGCATGTTCACAAGAGTACCACGACGCATTTTAACAATGTCCTTACTACCTTTCTGGGTTATTTCCACAAAGTAGGCCAGATTGCTCTGTACAAATTGCAGATCACATGAATGGCATTCCAGTGCAATTCCTGCTGTTTTCTTACCAAACTACGATCTAATCTGGATCTAAAGCTCTAGTGTGAACACACCAAAAACTGTAGTTTGTCTCTGCCTGCATTGTGATTATTAGCCTGGAAGTGCCGCGGTGCTGTACTTAGCCGAATGTGTTATTTTCCTTCGTCCTTTGTGTTCTGGCCTATCATACGTTGGGGATTGCAGAAGTGCAGATCATTTTGTCACTGAAGACTGACAAAGGCCTATTAATTAGTGGAGTTTCATTAATCCAGGCAGCTAATTACCCCAGGAGCATGATTTGTGAGCTTATCTAGAGAGATAAGGAGTTAAATATGATGATAGTTCTGCTTATCCCTGCTATGGGTAATTGTAATTACTACAGTATAGTGTAAAGGGAACATTGGCAAATTGTCTCAGATTAAAAAATCATTATCATTCTCCAATGAACATGCAGCCTGGTCTCCTGGTTTATTATGAAAACAATGTAGCAATTTGGCATAAACCGAGACAGCAGATTATAGCTAGCAATTAAGATTCATTCTTTCACGACAGCTTTTATTCGTAACTGGCATAATGTCATGGGCTGTCAACAGCGTGACAAGGGCTTCTTATGAATCTGACACAGGTATAAATGACTCCGCATCCTGGCTCTTTACCGCGCTGGGTAAAAGCTCTAATTAAATGTCCTTGAATTCCTGCACTGATTCAAACATACGGCCTACATTATTCTTCCTTCTCTTTCTGTGGACTGTTATTCGTGGCTCTTGCTCTGATCTTTCAAATATTAGTACCATGCTGGCCTCATTCCTTTCTTTCCATTATATGTATATTTTTGGATTTGATTTGATTGTATGCAAAGTGGAAATTCATCTCAATGGATTGGCCACACTGCAGAATCCACTGCAACCAAGCTGGAGTTTGTCTAAGAATGAAAGTGGTTTGGTGGAGCAGCAATTAGAATCAGCTTTGATTTTCTTTCAGGCTGCATGATGAAAGCTGGCACTTTTACACAATCATATCTCAAAGCCATTTCTGAGGTCCGTGACCTGCTACTCATGTCGCTGATGCATTTACCGTAATGCAAACAAATGTGAAGCGGTTTTAGGGTAAGCATACGCTTTTATGTTTTGTATCATCTTTTTGTTCTTAATTTTAGTAGCATTTGTTTTAGTCTTGCATACAGTTCATTTCTGGGTCTCTTTTTTTCTGCTGATATACTACTAAATATATAATATTGTGAATAAGGATTAAGATACAGCTACCCCCAAAAATGATATTATTATCAATATTAACATTTTTATCAAGACAACTATTTCTATCAAGATTTTAGCATGGATATGACAATTAATGTAATTGGTCTTGGCGGAATAGATCTGCTACCCTGCTGAATTGCTGTTGGTTGTTGCTGCTGCCGCAAGTAGAATATATAATAACCCATAGCAGATCTATACAGGTGGAGCTGGGGAAGGTGGAGGGTTTCAGAGGAACTCTGAAAGCGTGCTGTGAAATGCTCTAGTGAATGCTAACCAGCCATTTACATGTAAAGCAGCAAGCTCATTGGCTGTGCATGCAACATGAACCAATCATCTTGAGCCAAGCAGTTTAACGCTGTGAATATCATCAGTTTGTGTTAAGCCTGCGCCATCTGGAGTTTCATAACAGAGCTTGGCATATATACTGACCAGGCCAGGCCAATAAAGTCTTTGACCTCTGATCTGCCTCGACTTGCAGTTGCCATGTTTGATAGTGCCAAAGTATTTTTAAAAAGACAGACCAGGGAAAAAATGCTGCCTCGGCTCGTCCACCGAGTTTAGTCAGTGTTGTCAATCTTCCGGAGAAGATTGGGATCAATTCCACTATGTGTGCTATTCTGACTTCAGCACGGCTCCCATTAGATGTTTACTTCACCTCAAATCATAGAGGAGAGAAGTGCGCCCACAACCGTCAAAGGATTTAGCACCTGAGAGTAAGAAAGCTGCAGCATTCTGAAACAATCACAGTGGTGAAAATAGAAGCAGATTGTGCCTGCTGTGGTCTGATTGATTTGTCTCGGACGAGGGTGAAAGAAAACTTCCTTGAACATTTTAAAAGATGAACCCTCTACAGGTCACATTGTGAAGACACACCTCCTTTACTCGACAACTCAGTGCAGCTTAATCTTTATGCTCAAAGGGTTACAAGTGCTCTTTTAAATAACACTTTGGTTTAATGCATTTTGCTGTCTAGGATTCTCTACCAAATTCTCTTGCAAACCTCTAACAGCCAATTTACAGGTTACATTCAGGTCAGTTTTACAGAAAATCAAAATGGATCTTGTTTACTTTCCTTACAACGCTTGTAAAAAAGAACTACACTTTTAAGAAGACAAATAATATACTTCAGAAGAATATATTTAATTGTAAACTAAATGTAATGTTCGTAATGTATAATGTAGTTTTTGCAATTTGTTTAACTTTGGAATGCTTTTTTGATCCATTACACTTAAGAGGACTTTTTTTAAATATTATATCTGCAAATGCATTTAAAAAAAAAAAAAAAATATATATATATATATATATATATATATATATATATATATATTCAGATCAATA
>JAHKKF010520278.1:13125-23189 GCA_019740295.1 Labeo calbasu | reverse complement strand
ACCTGAATGATTCACAGCTGTGTTTTTTTGTTTAGTGATTCCCTTGTTTGACCTGAACAGTTCAACTGCCCGCTGTTTTTCAGAAAAGTCCTTCAGGTCCCACAAATTCTTTGGTTTTTCAGCATTTTTGTGTATTTGAACCCTTTCCAATAATGATTGTATGATTTTGAAATCACACTTTTCACACTGAGGACAACTGAGGGACTCATATGCAACTATTACAGAAGGTTCAGACACTCACTGATGCTCCAGAAGGAAACACAATGCATTAAGAGCTGGGGGTGAAAACTTCTGAACAGAATGAATCTGTGTGCATTTTTCTTATTTTGCATAAATATCTTTTTTTTTAATTAAGTACTGCCCTTTAGAAGCTACAGAAGATACTTACATGTTTCCCAGAAGACAAAATAATTTAAATTTATCCTGATCTTAAAATTCAAAAAGTTTTCCCCTCTTAATGCATTGTGTTTCCTTCTGGAGCATCAGTGAGAGTTTGAAAGAATCTGTGGGACCTGAAGGACTTTTCTGAGGAACAGCAGGCAGTTTAACTAAACAAAAAAACCCCCAGATCTTTCAGGTAACAACACAGTAGCAGAAATCAAGTGTATGTAAACTTTTGAACAGGCTCATTTTTATATAAATTCACTATTATTTTCTCTGTGGACCATATGTAAATGTCTTTTATGTGAAATATCTTATTCAGGTCAGTACTAAATAAAAAATAACATCAGCATTTTGTATGATCCCTCTTATTTCGCGAAAATAATTAACATATTGCAGATTCTGCAAAGTGTATGTAAACTTCTGGTTTCAATTGTATATATATAACTGTGTAATGTAGTCCTACCTGCTTTCAGCAAGATTTGGAGCAGTTCACTCCACTCATTGCGAAACTCATTGGCGCCTGTCAGGCTTCCATCTCCACCAATAACACACAGATTAGTAATACCCAACTTTACCAGGTTACATGCTGCTTTAGCTCTACCCTCCTTAGAGCGAAAGTCCTGACAGCGAGCACTGCCAATCACTGTGCCACCCTGACAAAATAATCAGAGATAAATAAGAAAGAAACACAAACAGCAAAAATGCCAAACATTACAATAACCTAAGATGTTGGCAGAGAAACATACGTGTGGTGGATGGTTAATGTGGTTGAGACAGTACTACTCGGGCTACTGTGCTGGGGTTAAGGTTTGGCTGATTAGCAAGAGACTGAGACTGCTCATGCTCTTGTGGTGCCATTAGCCAATCAGCATTGTCATGATGTCATTTGTCTGCGGCTCATGTGATTTCTTACTTGGAATTTGTGGTGTGGGCAGTAGCGTGTGTGTGTGTATGTAACATTACCCTAAGTCTCTGGGTGAACTCTGGCATTTTGTGCTAGACCATAGGGGTTAGGCCACGTAACATGATCGCTTACATGCGTACACAAATAACCTGATGCACTCATCCGTTATTATGTTGATGTGTACACGATAATAAATACAATGGGCTTTATTCTTGAAACATGAGCAAAATGAAATTTTGTGTAAATCGCTCAGAAAGCTGCTCTGACGTAAAGTTTCGAATTCATGAAAATGTTCGCCATTTGGTCGTATTTTCAAAATGTTAGTTTGTATGAAAGTAATGTACACCTGCTCCCTATCACATGTAAATGGTGCATTAAATGTTATGTGCTCTTTCTGTCAAACTAATGACACAAAATTTTGATGCACTACCATAATAATATTTCAAAAGTTCATTTGCCCCAGGGTTGCCATGCTTTCACGACAAAACCTGACCCAACTGCTAATCAAAACTAGCCTAATCGTGTTTTGGAGAAGGTCGGGGGGTAAAATACACTTTTTATGACGGGGTTCCACTTGTCAAAATTGTATTCCAGGGGCTTAATATCACATTATTGGGGTCATTCAACCCGTGTACATAAAAAACAACTGCAACAGTGTTAAAGTAGCCCAGTTCCAAGGGAAAACTGCAGACTTGGCAACACTGATTTGTCACTTTTTACCCAGCTGTCCAATTAATGGAGGAGGGGACAGTACCAATACTACACTGACCAACCATTACCATTCTATTTGCACAACGAGCGAACAACAGTTGAGAAGTTAATATTGCTGGTTACTTTATTTTTATATTCAGAAATATTTTTCAAAATGAGATACTAGTAATACGTTACTGCCGTGATTCATAGCAACCAAAGCGTCTCAGCTGGAAAAAGGCTGTGCCACTAAAGCGTTCTTAAGCGCCACTAGCTGGCCATTCTCAGAAGAGCGCCTGGCATTTTTTTCAGCTGGCTAAAAACGCTTTGGTGAACGGACACGTTAATTTAATATTATTTTTAGATAAATGGCCTATTCGTCTTTTTTGCTTTTTTGCAATATCTGGAGCCAAAATTTGAGGAGTCCAGAAGATCCCACTGCGTTCTTGGGACACATAAATTACGTAGTTGTATAGGCAGGGATTATGCTAAGGCTGCGTTTACACTAGTGCGTTTTCGTTTTAAAACGCGTAACTTTTGTCGTTTACACTACTCCGGTGTTTTTCGACCCTCGAAAACAAAGTCTTTTGAAAATGCTGCAGACCCCGTTTGAGTTTGAAAACTCTGGGGTTGCGTTTCAGTGTAAACGGACCAAAACGGAGATTTTTGAAAACGATGGCGTGACTGTCCACATTCTCTCTGCATATCCTTGACAACCGTGTAAACAATGACACCGTTCTCATTGTTGTGCCCATAGATATGTATAGGTAGATGCATCATTCGACCGCTCCAAGCACGTAGATGCATCTGCCATCTAAATAATAGGGATCTACCTACATATATCTATGGTTGTACCTGCATGAATGGTCATGTGACATGCGTTTTCGGTTGTATAGTGTAGACGGAGATCGTTTCAGAAATGTAGTGAAAACGCTAGTGTAGACGAGGATCATTTTCGTATTTTTAGAAAGGTCTGTTTTATGGGCAAATTACTTTGAATTTACTCATATATACTCATATCACGCTAGTTTCATGAATGAGCAATTGAGCAAAAATGTTTGTTGAAAGCAGAAGTGTTTCTAGCCTTCCATAAACAGTTTTCACGACGCGTCAACACTTGGCCATATTGGCGGCACTAAACATAAACAATGCCACTGAACTGAACAGAACTTGCAAATTTTGCTGATTATTGCTGCTGAAGATGGTCAATTATTGTCATGTTTTGGGCTGTACTAATTGGTCGGATCAAGAAAAAACATTTGGAATAATATAGACTGCCAAAAGTTAAAACAAATCAAGGAGAAGAATGCAAAAAACTGTCTGAGGAACAAAAGATGTTTGTGGTTCCAGGATTTCCAAGGCAAGAATCTTGACAACATTCATGTTTGTTCTCATCATTTCTGGTCATGTAGGTGAAATATTAGGCTAATATCTTAATTAATACTGCTCGTACTTATCTTTACCACCTATTAACTGTAGTTTGTCAAAATATTGCACCCTTTCCTGCTTAGTAAGCCCTTCTCCATATGATTTAGCAGCTTCCACACGTTTTTTCCGTGGTTTAGACAACATAAATTAGCAGAACAACATATTCAGTAGTACGTTAACCATGCAATCAATGCTGATGTTTACATCCGAGTATCTTCGATATGGCCGCACATCCGAGTAACTGACCAAAAACGTGGCGTAAGTGCAAACCCTCTATACTGAGACACAGGCATCCAATCAATAAGTGTTCTAATATTGTGATACTCTTCTATAATACTGTTTTATGGATATAAATTGTCTCATGTTCACAAGCAATAAAGAGCAGCTTCATCGCTGACACATGAATTATATTAGACATTTGTGAGTTTTGTGTCCTACAATTGACTGCGGGTAAATCTGACCTCATCCAGTGCTATTTTTGTGTTCTCGTTTATAAAGCATGAGTAAACTGTTTGAACTGTTTTGTGCCCCAGTAAAAAGGGTGTAGTTATGCCCCAGGCTGAAGGTGAAGGAAGGTGATGCGTTGAATACCAGCTGCAGCATCATTGACACGCTCTCCCAAGTTGCTTGTCGGATGTTATCTCCTCCATCGACTAGGCCCTGATAACCCTAGATGTACACAAAGATTGGAGGATGCGTAATTGAACGCACACGTGTTACATAATACATCGGAGTAAATTAGAAAGTGAACAGTGATTTAAAATCACAAAGTGTCCAGCGAATGCCATTCTTTCACTTTTAATTAGTGTGTGCTTAGATGTACAAACCTCATGTACAAAATAGACTTTCGCACCGGTGTAGATCCCAACCCTCACCGTGGCTCGGACAGCAGCATTCATACCTGAGATATAATAATTAAAGATTAATAATTATTGCACATATTTTCTAGACTTCTGATTTGCTAGACATTTACAAATCAGAACTAGGTCTAAGGTTGTCTTTAATTTGTCACAAGCATTACGTTTAATTAAGATTTGGTGACTGTTTGTGAAACACATCAAGAAAGCTACTAATTAACTGGAATGTGTGTGAGAAAAACTGCTTTTGGTTTGATTCTAAACCTGTTATCTTGTCATCTGGTCACACAAACACACATGGTGGTTAAGTCCCATTGAAAAGGGCAATCTAAGTGGCTCGAGTTTCATTTAAGATTGAACCGGAGAGGACAACAGGCAAGCTTCATTGCCCAGCTCTCTAAAGCAACCACATTTCCCCAAAGGTCACCGGCTAAATATAACACCCCTCAGACAGAGAGAGAGACAGAGAGATCATGGGGAGGAATTGAGTGAGAGGGAGAGGGAATGATGGGACGACCATAGTTAAGGTTCTTATAGGACTAGTTGACATTACACAGTTATTTGACTTATTCTCCAGCTGGTACCAGATAAGGTTAAAGGTTGCTTCTTTTTCCTACTGCTAAAGGTTGGATAAAAGGTCAGTGTGAAAGCTTTAGCACCTCTCATGACCTCTCTGATATACGATTCCTGTTGCTCATTCAACATGGCTGCTATAGTAAATGAGAAGGTGGTAGTTCAATCAGGTAATCAAGCATCCAGCAAAACCACTTCAAATTATCATCTATCAAGTCATGCCCGAATTCAATACCACACACATATGACTGTACACCTTGCATTTTAATGCAAAAGAGGAGGAAACTGCATATCGCTCTATCGATAATACAGACAAAAACCTTCCTAAATGACAAACACTGATATTCTTCTCACTCTGCAAAATCGAAACTCTATTTCAAAGGTATAGTTCTTCCAAAACTGGAAATTATGTCATAATTTGCCCACTCTCATGTCATTCTGAACACATAATCCTTCATATTGTGAAACACAAGAGATGTTCAGAAGAATGTCCCTGCTGCTCTTTTCCATATAACAAAAGTCGACAGTGATTTTACGCAACAATGAGGAACAGAAGAACGCGCACCAATTTTTAATCCACAAAACCATGAAGAAGACTTGCATCAAACATTTTTATGTGAAATTTTACAGTGTTTTGTTGGACCTTGATGATATAAGCATCTTCTTTAGTGTTCCAAAAATATATAGGGTTTGAATACATATATGGGAAAGTATTTATTTCAGCTTGCATCAATAAAAAAAAAAAAAAAATNTAGGGTTTGAATACATATATGGGAAAGTATTTATTTCAGCTTGCATCAATAAAAAAAAAAAATATATATATATATATATATATATATTTTTTTTTTTATTGATGCAAGCTGAAGCTTTCTACATTTTACTACATTTTACCTATAAAATATTGATGCATGTTTAAAATAATTATAAACATGTTATGCATCAACTACCCAAAAACAGCTACACTTGTAGTCAGTAGCTCGGGGTCAGTAAGATTTTTTTGTAATAAATGAATTTTTTTTTCAACAAGGATGTGATAAATTGATTGAAAGTGACAGTAAAGACGTGGAATATGTTATAAAAAGATTATTTCAAATATATTAATAAAAGAATCTTTTAAAAAATCTTCATTATATTACAATTAAATTCTCATCTAATCATAACAAACTATCGTTGTAAAAGTCTAAGACTCCTAAATAGATATTTTAACACTGTTTTTGTTACAAATTATGTAGGAAAAGTAATAGATTCATATAACAAGAGTGCACCTCAAAAATCTACATCATAACAGGAGTTCTGACCTTTTTCATTGCCTTTTTTCCCTATCATGTTTTAGAAATGATCATAAATTATATATCAATTGAAAATTAAAAACCTTAAAATTCATCCTTTAAAAAACCCATTTTAAATTCTGACATTGCATTACCACTGAAATGGTACTTGAAAATGTATTTGTTCATAAATGTTATCAATTTAAATTTGGATAGTGCACTTTTTACGTCTCTGTTCAAAAATGGGGGTGACAGTTAAAGGGTTAACTGTGCAAATGGTAAGATCTGTTTCCTGAGATCAAAACCAGCATATCAGAATGATTCCTGAAGGATCATGTGATACTAAAAATGAAAAAATCTTACCAACCCCAAATTGTTGAATGACTGTGTACATACACAGAAACTTAATAACCAACAGCAGATTATTTAAGTTGTCACATCATGTGGAAAAGTTATGTTCTAAGGCACAAAATTTGGCAGTTACAGTATTAGAAATTACGATAAAGAAACTGCACCCCAAAACTGTTTAAAGCCCTGAGGAGAGTATCTGCTTCCTGAGTTGGTCTCCATAAAGGCCCATACATAAAAAATACACACTTCCTCACCTTGTGCATCTCCTCCAGAGGTGAGGACGGCGATAGCCTTTCCAACGCCCATTTTCGTAGGGTCCACAGGTGCTGAACGCTGCATATTGATGAGATGGCCTGGGGACGACAAGAGAAACTGTAAAGCGAACCGTCACCTTTCTCTATCAGACCACTCACTTCAAGACTGATTGAGAAAGTGGAGTGGAAACGTGACAGCAGTATGAACTCCCTCTACTCTGGCATGCAGTGTCACAGACAGTGTCCACCCCCTTCATAACTAAATTTAAAATTATCTGCAGAGGGACCACTTGCTGCTAGTGTTCGGACTAAAACAAACACACGTAGACATTTACTGTCAGTTGGATCCCATGTCATGTGATTTTATGCACAAACAAAACCAGATACAAACACAAAACACTCACACAGACAAACAAAAGCATACGGTCATGGTTAGACATGCATACACAAACACATAGCAACATGACCTTTATGCTATCTTTTCCCATAGGACATACTCAGAATATGCGGTGCAACAAAATACTCACACATGCACATACACACGCACACAGACTTACAGCCATTGTGTAGGGTGTTGGAACAGCTGAGGACGTTCGGGGATCTGTCTAAATACTTTGTAGAAGTGGGCTTCCCGTCTACAACACAAGGGCATTGAAAAAAAGATTAATTTACTTCTTCATCCTCCAATAATCAATGCAGCTCTGGCATGAATAAATTATTTATAGCACACTTCCATCTGATCTTTCTAAGAAAACACTCAATGTTATGAACACAATATCATGATTATCTGGAGAGGAGGTGTGTGCGTTTGTCTTTGTGTGTTTAGTGCTGTAACAAGTACAGATGATCCTTACTATAAAAGGCACAAGGAAAGACTTTTATCAAGTTCAAGGCTTGATAAAACACTTAATCACAGCTGTTTTGTACCACATACCATTGTTATCCAACAACACATTAATATGGATTAAATTGAATTAAATTAAACGCCATAAATTAAATTTTATGGCGTTAAATAATAATTGTCATCTTAAATTATGTAATTAATAAAATAAATTATATCCAGATTTAAATCTATCTATAAATATAGTAAAAACTCATTATCCACCCAATTCAGTAATGGTGAGGTAAATACACAGTAAATACTGTATATCTTATGTTTCTCTATTTACAAATAGGAAGGCTTCTAGTCACCAAGATTAGTGTCTTAATGAGATTATAGTAAAATCTGGATTAAACTCTATGACTCTAGCGTCCCAGTGTGCAACAGCTGCTGGTTGTTGGATGACGTTGTTAGACGTCCAGACGTACTGTATGTTGCCGTCCACTGATCGAATGCTGCTGTGGATCAGGGTCAGCAGACTAATCAGAGTTGTTGTTGTTTTTGCTTACACTCAGCCAGTCATGTCTCAATTAGTTGTTACAGATTAGAGAAGCTGACCACTATGAACCTGCCAATCCTGTTTTGAACAAGTTATTTACAGTGTTGAGTTAAACCTCCTTAACACCAGATAATTCTCCTCAGCAACATTAAATGTTTTACAATCAGTTCTCTATAAAAAGTATGATTATTTTGACCGCAATTTAGAAAAACTCTTGAGGATAACTTAAGATCACTACGGTATGAGCTTTTTTAATCCTTTAAGATACTGTAATAGTAGACTGTAGGATGTGATCTCAAGGCAGATTGTGCAATCTGTACAGTGTTTTATGCCAAATTAAATCCTTTACGGTCACAGAAAATTGTCTCAGATGGCAAAGTCAAGGCTAAATTGTACAGCATGCACAGGGCTTTATTTAGAATAATAATTTGCTTCACATACACCACCAGTCAAAAGTTTTTGAACAGTTAGATTTTTAATGTTTTTAAGGAAGTTTCATCTGCTCAACATGCCTGCATTTATTTGATCCAAAGTACAGCAAAAACAGTTACATTTTGAAATGTTTTTACTATTTAAAAATAATTATTTTCTGTTTAAATATATTTTAAATTGTAATTTATTCCTGTGATTTCAAAGCTGAATTTTTATAATCATTACTCCAGTCACAATTCTTCAGAAATCATTCTAATATTCTGATTTGATGTTCAAAAAACATTTATTATTATGTTGAAAACAGATTTTTTTTTTTCAGGTTTCTTTGATGAATAGAATGTAAATCTAATTTGAAATCTTTTGTAACATTATAAATGTCTTTATAACCACTTTTGATCAATTTAAGGCATCCTTACTAAATAAAGGTATTAATTCCTGTAATTTCTTTCCAAAAAAAAAATAAATAAAAAATACTGTGTAATGTTACAGAATTTTTTATTTCAGATAAATACTGATCTTACTGATCTTTGTATTCATCAAAGAATCCTGAAAAAGTATTCAACTGTTTTAAATATTGATAATATTAATAAAAAACTGTTTCTTGAACAGCAAATCAGCATATTAGAATGATTTCTGAAGACTGGAGTAATGATGCTGAAAATCTAGCTTTGATCACAGAAATAAATCACAATATATTCGAATAGAAAGCAGTTATTTTAAATTGTAAAAATATTTCACATATTACTGCTTTTGCTGTATTTTGGATCAAATAAATGCAGGCTTGGTGAGCAGAAGAGACTTATTTAAAACCATTAAAAACTTTTGACTGGTAGTGTATTTATTTATGTATGTATACATAAATACACAAATAAATAAACTCAAAATAATACCTAAATTATTACTGAAATTTAAAGTAAGTTTTTCAAAACTAAAATGGTCTAAAAATTTAGTCTCCTTAATTTTTAAATCTAGTCTCTGATAAGGAATGCAGGGCTGGCGGGTGATCCCAAAACTGACTTCTTAGAAGAACTTGACCTAACTACATTATGTCTGTGAAATGAATTGCCAAAATACTACTACACTTTCTAGAGAAGCCTTACCAGCACATAGTTGGGACTTTGATTCAACACTGCTACTTGAATTTTTTGCTCCTGTTTACACAAAAAAAAAAAACATTTTTAAATTCATTCATTTATAACTCTTTCTTTGTGTTACATCATTACACCAGTTGGTGGCAACTTTTCTGAATATTAGGAGTCTTTGAATCACTGTTACTTAATCGATTCACTGAATTCAGATTCATAACAATGCTACTTTTAAAAGCAGATTTTAAAGGGAAAGTTCACCCAAAAATGAAAGTTTTGTCATATTTACTCAATTACTCATATTTTTTATGAAATCCAAAAGCTTTCTGATCCTACATAGACAGTAACGCAACTACCACATTCAAGGCCCAGAAAGGTAGTAAGGATATTGATAAAATTGCCCATGTGACAGTGGTTCAACCATAATGTTATGAAACTTTTGTGGGTAAAAAAAAAAAA